>JAQZBX010037077.1:0-23940 GCA_029593785.1 Cabassous unicinctus | reverse complement strand
CCCCAACTCCCCATACCTTTTCACTTCTAACAGCTAACAGGGAGGAAGATGTCTGTTCCTCTCTCATTCAACTGCAGTGGGCCAGGGGTTTTACCCCAGCTTAATATCTTGGGGGGTGGGGGTGGGGAAAGGAGCTCTTCCCACACCTGATGGGTGTTTGGTAACTCATATTTGTTGTTTTGGGTTCTTTGTCTCTTTGTCCTTCACACTCCTGGGTGTTGTGTAGCACTGTCCTTGTCTGGCTGACCCTCAAAGCATGTCTTTCAGGCAGCTTTTGGCTCTTTCTCCATTGTTTTTGTGAGAGTTGAGCCTTGCCTGCCTAGTCTGACACCATCTTCCTACAATTCCTCTCTTCTTTGATTTTTGGTTCAACTTATTCTAAGTCTTTAAAATTGCCCAGTTTAAGTTATCAAAATCTGGCCAAGGCCTCACTAATGGGGCACAGATTTTTTTCCCCACGGCTAGGGATAAGAAAGACATAAAGCAGTTTTTCTCCTTGTACTTTCCCGTCTGGCCAGCATATGCTGTTTGTCAGTGAACCTTTCCACAGAGGTGTCTTTTTCAAACCCTTCTTACCTGTGCTTCTGGTCTGGCCAGAGCTGAGATTCACTGAAAACAAACTACTCTCTGCCCTCTGCCACACCCTCCTTCTACCCAGGCAGGAAGACGTCTGTTCCCCTCTGAATTGGTTGCAGTGAGCCACAGGTTTTATCCAGACTGCACACCTTGAGGTATGGGTACCTTTTCTATCTACCATGGAGGTTTAATAAGTCACAGTTTTCATTTTGGGTTCTTTATCTCTCTGTCCCTCACCCTCCTGGGGATTGCACAGCACCATTTTGGTCTGCTGACCCCCAAAGCAGATCCCTCAGACCTTCTTCTATTGTTTTTGTGAGAGAGTTAAGCCCTGCCTGCCTATTCCAACACCATCTTCCCAGAAGTCCTCTTTCTGAACTTTTTGTGACATTAAAATGTGATATATTTTTACATGTGTATAGTGCTTTATACACATTTGGCTTAATAATTTGCTTACAGTATCGCAAATCTTTTTTTTTTCTTATTTTTTTTATTGTGGGTAAAAATCAAATTTTTCACAATACATACCAATATTTGTAAATTGATGTATAACACAATTAAATCTTAAAATAAATGGTGAGGGAGGTGGCATAAGTATTTGAAGGCCGTGTATTTGGCCCAGGAGTCCTGAGCCAGAATGGCAGAGCCTGGGCTCCCCTGGAGGCTGTGACATTTCAAAGGCAGCACACCTTCCACTGTACCACAGCTGCTCCAGGATGAACTGTGCTTTCACACACTTAGTTTTGTACCTGCTCAAAAGGAATGTCTGTGGTGGAGATTTGAAGGATGGGTAAGGCATTGCTATGAGTTTTTCATGTCCCTGCTGACCACTTCTTCCTTGTATGATGAATCTAAAGAAATATACTTTCTTTATAATATCATTAGTAGCAGTAATCATAGTACTGCCTAACTTTATTGAATACTTGGCTAAATTTCAAGTACAACTTCACATCCATTTAATCATAACAATCAGGACAGAGAAAGGATATTAGTTTCCTGAATTTACATTTAATGAAACCGAAGCTCTGAAAGATTAAATAATTGCTCAAGATCACTAAGGGTAGTAGGTGGTGATGCCAGGAATTGAACCCAGGACTCTTTGATTCTCAAAAGCAATGATTCGTGGCCACGAAGCCAGGAAAGACAAATAGACTATACATGTGCTGTCATTCCCTATTCCCATGTCCACAGCAGACATTGCTAATCAATTTTGGCGCTCTTTGCTGGCATACCTCAATGTGCCTTCCTTCTTGAGACAGCTTTCCCGACCGCAACTACTGACTGATTGGAGTTGGCATGTAAAACGATTTGCCATTCTTTCATCAAATATACTGACTTCAAAATTCAGACTCTAAACCACCAAGATGTACTTTGGGGGAAATAATAACTGGAACTTAAATTTCATCATCAGTTAGTATCACCCTGCCATTATTAATATCACATGGTAATGTTTACATACATATTTTAGTTGTTGACAAGTAGGAAATGAACTGAATGATTAACTTGGTACTGCAATGGATGCAGTATGAGTGATGATCATGGACTTTTGATATGGAGTATGCATTTTAAATTACATAGGCAAGTGTCATTGTGACTATAACATTATATAATTACAAGTATTTATACTTATGTAATATAAGTATAAATAACATATAAATATAAGTACTTTTAATTATATAAGTATAAATAACATTTTAGATACCATATGTCTAAATCCTGCAACCATCTGCAGGATTCTCGTATAATGTGTGTATTAGTGAACTTAACTATACAATGGGGATTTGTGTTCTCTATGTGTCCTCTGATTTCACCATGGCCAGCAGGGGCAGGAAGAATTTTATAAGAAAAAGTAATAAAGACAAATATATAATTTTAATGGATGGGATCATGACTGCTATAGCCATATGCCCAAAGTCTTGAAGAAAGTATACGGGCTCAGAAATGAATCCTTAAAGGAGGTTAAAGTCTCCTGCATTGCATTAATTTCCTGAAAATCTTCAATCAAACTGCAGAGATGGAGAGCTACCCCTTCAAAGGAAGCTCAGCAGCAGGCTACAATTAGAAGTCAGTCTGCAGAATTTTCTACCACTTGTTTCAATTAGAATGACTGCTAGACATTTTTCTGAGGAAGGCTGCAGAAAATTATCATTTATGACATGATTTCAGTGGGAGTATTCAGAAAGTGGCAATTGCTGTAGTGGTGTAGAAAGATGGGAGACCTCTGGTGGGATTAAAAGCTTGCCAGTTCCTGCTCAAGAAATGTTTTTCTGTAACTGGCGGTACAGAGAGTAGTTAAGATATTAAGAGATTTTATGAAAACCCATAATGCAAATTATAAAGTATTTCCATTTTTTAAAACCACTTACGGATGCTTCCATTTTGGCAATCATAGTAATTATCTTGTTTTCACACATGATAATAATTACTTCTCATCCGTGTTTATATTTGTTTTACAGAGTGCAGCAACCATTTGGTGAGGCTTATTTTCTTCCTTATTATTTTAGTTATAATTTTTTCATTCACTCCTCCCCACAAATCTGAAAGTAAGATATTACTGCAGATGAGGAAACTGAATTTCTAAGGGGACCGGCAGGTCAGACAGCTTTTGAAATCTGAAATATTGGATGCAACACATTTTCCGAAGAAATTGGAGGCTACCTTTTGACTTCTGTCACTATAGATAAGAAATGTGACCTTGAGCAGTTCCCTCTTTCTGGACTCATTCTATAAAATAATATTAAACTAGAAATCCTGTTGTTTTTTCCACCAAGGGATTCTAGTCCCAAACAGTGGCAAATGTAAGAGCACAAACATCAAATCACATAATAGGGGTTTATCTAAATATATATAAATGACTGGGACCTGGATATGAAGACAGAATATCTGGGACTAGGGCTTGGTTGTGTGGTATATATTACAACTAGCACAGTACCATTGGGAAACTAATTTTTGTAGAACTCACTTTCCTTTTCCATTAAATGTGGGGGTTAACTAGATGGGGGTAACTGAGGATGATGAATTAACTGGGCTTCAGAGAATCCCTGAAAACCCCTGTATTGAGTGTGAAATTGTGCATAGGGACAGTTTTGAGAATCTGAGGAAAGCTGTTATGGACTTTTCCCAGAAAATGTATTTATGCACATAAATGCAATGTTTGCATATAATGCCAGGGTGTTGACTCCTGGACTAGATGAACTTCAGGGTCCTTTCCATTCTTGACATCATATTACTATAAAATGTTATCTTCATAACACAGGCTTTATTTGAAAATGACTGCTTAAAACACTTGTGTAAAACTGATTTTTTTTTTCCTGATAGTTTGAAAAAATAGAATGTCAATTGAAGGAAACAAAGACAATATTCTTAATTATTTTCCTAAAGTATAGTTTGGGACTTTTAATATATTTTGATACATATTGCCAAATTGCTCTTAATTATTTTCCCAATCTGTATTACCAGCAGCAGTTATATGTCAAATCATTTTTCATCTTTGCTAATTCTCTGGGACCTAATAGTTTTGATGACAAAAAAAAAAAAAAAAATAGCAGAGAGAAGTGGGATGGGAACTGATCAAGGGATTTGAAGGATTTAAGAAAATCACCTTTGTTCATCCCAGTGCGGAGAGACTACCCTGAGGGAATGGGATTATTGTTATTATTTCTTAGGGTCCCCCAAGATTAGCTATTTCATTTGCTTAGTTTAAAAAAATTCTAATACCATATAGAGTTGAGCAATTTTTTTAGATCAACATTTCTTGGGGTAAAAATTTTTTTTAAAAATTCTCTGTCAAATATTAAAATGTAATGAAAATTTATATTATGGATTTTAGTCCATAAATCGTGACAGGAATGTGCCATTACTTTTCATTGTGAAAGGCAATTTGGTCTTTCTTTAAAGAGACTATTCAGAGAACTGATGAAGCATCATTATATTTGGGACTCAATTCAATTCTTTCTGAATTTCCTCAGGGTTAATTGACTGTTTTCATACCTGTGTGTGGTTGTAGATCAGAGTTTCACTAAATGTGATCCCTGAACCAGCAGCAGCAACATCACCTGGAAACTTTTTAAAAATGCAAATTCTTGGGCCCCACCCCAGAGCTACAGAACTGGAAACTCTGGGGATGGAGTCCAGCAAACTGTTTAACAAGCCCTCCAGGTGATATGACCTTCTCTCAAGTTTGAAGCCATTAATATGGGAAGGGGTCAATTATGCAAAGTATTTCCTTTTTATGTACTGAAGTTAAAGTTCAACCTGATTTTGAAATCTGTCCTTTATTTGCAATGTACGTCAACTCAGATTTCACTTAGTGACCTTTATTGACAAGATGCAGAATTTATCTCAGATAGCACCTTATCCTTTATGGTACGGTGATCAACAGGAGCTTCTCACTTAACTTAGTTTTATAAAAGTGTTTCTTTAATGTGTCATAATATGTGTTTTGCGCTTTGTGTATGACAGGTACTGTTCTGAGATAGTTACATATTTTAACTCATTTTGTCTTTATGCATTAACTATTATGCATATATATATGATATGCATTAACTATTATGCATATATATATATATGAGGCAGAAAGCATCTTTTTATTCTAGCTGGGTTAATCTTATACTAAAGAAAAAACTCAGAAATATCCCTTTCTTTAAAAATAGATAGTGATATAATTAATTCAGAGATCACCTCCACCTGAAATTAAGAAGTTAAACTAAGAAAGTAATTTTTTCTCATGTCCTAAACATTATAACAAGGTAATTTTATCGTGCCTTATTAAAAATGGAAAGTTAGTGACCATATAAAGATTAGAAAAGACAGAAAATTCACAAAACTTGCATTAATGAAAGTCAGTAATGATTATAATGAGACCACAATTTAGAATGGAAAGAAGTATAAATAAATCCCTAAGCAATATATATACAATACATACGTATTCTTAAAAACTGCCTTCAAGGTAAAAAGCTTGACCGCTGGATGCTTTCTGTTCCACACAGTTCATATTACTTTGAAACAGTTCCATCTAGTGGTTTAGTCTTCTAATTACACCTTTTATTAAAAGTACAATTTTTAAAATTTTTTTAAATTTTAAAAGTACGATTTTTATAAGATGTTAATATTGTTTAAATTCATTGAAGAGGCTTATGTTTGTATTTTTAGATATTTTGCCCCATATTTTATGTAGGAATATATATACGTATTTTCCCCATGGTATTACAAACAAAATTATAAACATTTTAATCCATTACAATCATTCTAATATAAGTTATACTATACTTATTTGCATATAACTTACTGTTTACCAAAAAATTTATTTGCAAATTCTTGGGGCCCACCCAGATTTACAGAACTGGAAACTCTGGGAGGTGGGATCCCCCAATCTGTTTAACAAACCCTCCAGGTTTGTATTTACTCCTATAACTGTAATTACTCCTCCTTTGTACTTACTCCTATAACTATAATTACTGAGTTAAGGCATATTACATATCACATAAGTGTTTTACAAATATTAATAGCAATCCCCCCCCCCCGCACCCTGCCAAAGAATAATAAGAGAGGGCTTGGCATTCATTTTGGAAACAAATTTTTTTTTTTTTTTTTTTTCTTTTCACATTGTGATCAGGTCTCCTGAGTATAGTTTTGCATGTGTATGTGTACTACAGAAGGACATTTGGTTGAGATGGCTGTATATTCTCATTCTAGGAATATTTTTAAAAAATTAAACCCATGTCAATAGGTTTGATTGGCAGGGTAATTAGGTTTTTTATTTCTTACTATTATTTATTGCATTTTTTCCCACTTGGTGTTTTCATTCATTCATTTACCCAATAATATTTATTTGGCATCTATTACATGCTGGGACAGATACTGGGTGTAAGAGCAGTGAACAAAATAGACAAAGTGGCTGTTCTCCTGGAGCTTACATGGTATTGGAGACAGAGAAGTAAAACATTACATAACACATAATATAAATTAATGTAGTAATGATTGCTATGAAGCAATAAAAAGAAATGATATAACAGGGCCTGACTGCTTTAGAGTTGGCAATCAGAAAAGTCTTCTCTGTGGAGGCGACCTTTAAACAGAGATATAAATGACAAGAAGCCAGTTTAGATACGATTTGGGAGGAGAACATTCCAGGGTTAAAGAAGAGCAATTGCCAATGTCCTTAGGCAGGAATGAGTTTTGATGGTTCTAGAAACACGCAGAAAGTCAGAGTGGCCAAAGCATAGCTTGCGGAAGAGTATGAGATTAAGTCAGTGAGGTAGGCAGGGGCTAAGTCACGGATGATGGAAAGTCTTGTGGTTAGGAACTTGGGCTAAATTTATTGAAAAACCATTAATATAATCTGATTATATTTTAGATATATCCCTGGCATTGTTTTATAATTGGAGAGACGGGCAAGAAGGAAGTAGGCAGATCAATTACAGGAAAGAGATGACTTTGGCTTGGTCTAGGGTGGTATCAATGACAGAGGAGATAAATGAATGGATTTAAAATATATTTTGGAGTTAGCATGTATAAGAGGTGATGGATTAGATGTTGGATAGTGAGGGAAAGAGTGGCTTTAAGGATGACTCTAAGGCTGTTTCTTTTGTTGTTTGTTTGTTTGTTTGTTTGTTTTTGCCCTCCCCCCCAAAAAAAGCTTTTGACTTAAGTAACTGGGTATATGTTGGGGTCATTTATTAAGATGAACACGGGGGTAAGAACAGTTTGGAGGTGCCGACAGGGGCTTTCATGCATCTGGACTAGCAGTTTTTCAAATACATTAATTACTTGGAAGTTCACCTCCTAGTGACTCTGGTTCTTTTACTTAAAAAATATTTAGTGAATGCCTATTAGAAGCCAGGCACTATGATAGATTTTTGGTAATTCCATTGAAAATGGAGATGCATTTCCTGCCCTTAGAAAACTTCTAGACCAATGGGAGAAAGAGACAGTAATCAAATAGTCATACAATAAAAATAAACTTATTAGTGCTAAAAATGAGAGACTCATGATACTGTGATACACTAAAATAGGATAATTTGATCTAGTTATAGATGGAAGTCTTGGAAGGTCTCTGTGAAGAAGAAATACTGAACTTGAAAGGAGACCAGTGATTCTGTGAAGAGGAATTAAGAAATTTAAAGGCCTTATGGCAGGAAGGAATTTAGCAAATATCTGGGGCTGATTAAAGAGAAGACTTGAACCAGGATTTTTTTTAAAGCAGAGTGTATGGCCATCAGTATATGGGCTACTAACTTACCAGGGAGTGCAATCCCATGTAGCAGAACTGAGGGAAAGGGATGGGGTGGGGCTGTGGGGGGGTTACCCATAGGAGAGGCATTTTGGGTTGGCATGTTAAATGCAAATGATTGCTCTATGTCATGGGACCTTCTTGTATAACCTGGGAGGGAGGGGGGAGGGAGAAGAGAGAAAAGGGTTGGAATTTATCCACCAGCTTCCTTCCCGCGTTGGATAAATGTTTGCTCCATAGGGGTTAACTCCTCCATTCTTCCAAGTTGAGCATGAATGTGGACCTGGCAGGGTCTTGCGACAGATGAAGTTATACCAAGGGAAAGCCCTGGGGCAGCATGCAATAAGGTGCCTCAGGAGCATCGCTGTGAGGTCCCACCTGCATGTAGTCAGTCCAGAGCAGATAGGCCAAGACAGATGAGGCCTTGAGGACCTGAAACAATGCCTAAGAAGTGTTTGCTGGAAGCCTTATGACTGGAATGGAGAGAGAAAGGGATGGCTGGGACAAGATGAGACTACAGAAGTAGAGGTCTACTGAGGACTTAAATGTTCTCCAAAAGCTCTTATGCTTATGTTTATCTGATTTGTCTTGGCAATGAGGGATCTCTATAAATGGGATGTCATTAACCCAATGATATATGGCTTGAAAATTCTGTTATAGATTTGGTGGGGAACAACAAATGAGAATAATAATAAAGGGGGGAACATGTTCAACCATAAATTTTGGATTTTGATAAGGAAACAAGTACCAAGGTTAAAACATTCAGGGTCATTATTTTGGAAGTCGCTTCTTGTAAGAGTCTTCTATTCATTTTTAGTTTTCCAAAGGAATGTATGGAATATGATGAGAAGTCTAAGATTCATTTAAAATAATTGATTTATTGTAATTATTACTTTTCAGGCTGCATACATTCAATTGTTTAATACAATATACTTTTGATTAATTTGTCCTATCACATATCTTCACCACATATCTTAAAAACAATGAAGTTTCCACACATGAACAATAAGTCAGCTTTAAGCTCAAACTTACCTTTATTTGGCATTTATAGAAAAGAATATGGAGGAGTGAAGAAATGAAAAAATAAACTAATATAATGATCATGAGCTTGGGTTTCAAGTCAGCCCTGGTTCTGATTTTTAGTTCTAGTCTCTGCTGGTGGTACTCACCAAGTTATTTAATTTCTCTGTGCATTGATTATACAAATGAAAGGGGGCTGCTAAATTTGACAATATATGTAAAGTGCTTAGTACAGATGAAAGACTTTTTAAAGATCACAATTTTTAATAGATTGGCTGTTAAGCTAGTTTGGGTATATATCAAAATTGTCCCCTAGCCTTATTTGAAAATATAGCATATTTGACATTTTCTTATAATCTGTCATTTCTACACTGTTCCAAAAATAACCAGATGCAAACATGTTTATCTTAAATTTATTATATGGGTAAAGCATATTGGCATATTAAGTTTCATAGATGCTGATGATGTTAAATGGCCTATTTCTAAATATAATCATTTGAACCAAAATATTTATTCTGTAATTATACTTTATCAATTTATACTTCATTTATAGATATTCCAGATCAGGGCAACTGAAGGTTGATATGCAAATTCTCATCTTCTCATCTGGATAGAACAGAATACAAACATTTTTAGAGTACATGAAGTTGAACTTTTATTTGAAAGTAGAATTTCATGTATAATGAAAACATTTCTGAACCATACATATTCATAAGCCTAATACAAACACCACCTACAATACAAACACATTTTAATAAAATTCTACTAGGAATATTAATCTAAACAAAAAGAAGTAATCAGGTGAATCTGCTCTACATACCTTTACCCCTTCTGAAGATGTAACCAAACAATTTAAGATATAAAGCAAAATAAGCTTTGACTCAACTCTACTTATTGCACTATAGGAACACTAGGAAATATATGACAGATTACAAACCCAATCCCTTTATAATCAATTAAGATTGTTACAAGAATCCTATCTAATGACATGTAAACATATTTAGGGTTTCAGTTGGCAATTGTTTTAAATGCTTAGAAAAACACACCATGTCTCATTATTGTTCTCTTTTAGCTTATCTCTTCCATGAGTATAAAATAGGAACAAAAATATTATTTGAGACTTCCAGCATAATTTCATTGTGCTCTTAATTTTTATAAACTTGGGTACATCTAAAATATCAGATGCCTTTATACCAATAGAATAAATCCACCAAATTCATTTTCTTATAAATATGCATGCAAAATTAGTGAAAAACACTTTTGTATAGCAAAGACCCTGCTTCATTTTCTTCTGATTAATATTTTTCAATGGCATGTGCAAATCATACTGCTCATTGAACAGTAGATTTATTTCCTGTAGATTTGTTTTACTATAAAAATATATTTATGTGCTCACAGGAAAAAGCATACTGAGTTGGTGTGGGTGAGTGACTTTTAGGTACATGATTAATTATAGGTTTGTTTATGAAGTTAAAAGCCATCTTAGCTTTTATCATTTTCAAATTTTTCTTCATAAAAAGAAAACCCTGTGACAAAGATAAGGTAACAGAGATGATCATTAGCACTTTTTTTTTTTTTTGCAGTTTAAGCAAAGGGGTTAAGCAACTTGACTCGGGTTTATATGCAAAATCAGTGCTGGAAACAGGAAGAGAATTTGGATTTCCCCGACCTTAGACAGCTCCCTGGGAACTCATCCTCACAAACAATCCATTACATTAAAATAATATTGACAGTAGACTAGAGAAAGGTAGCATAGTCAATTCAAAAGTTTTAAGTATTAGCCCGTGCCTTATCACTCAGTGGGCATGTTGCAAATCAGTGTCCATTTATAATCATCATTGCACACTGGACTCTGTTACTGAGATTCTGAGGGAAAAGAAGGAAATCCATTTTAACATATTTGGATTTTTTTTTTTTTCATTTAAAGCTTATTCTGATTCACAAAACATGTAAATGAAATAATTTGATCATTAAAATCAAGGAAAGTCACGGACCCTATTCCTTTTTAACACTGAAGATTCCCAGTAGAAGCCAAATGGTATTGAGAAAAAGTATGAGTAATAGCATAAAAGTAGTCACAATCCAATCTTATTTTTCATATCCATAACTTTTGACTATTCGGAAAATATGAGCAGGAATAACCTCAGACAGCTAAAGGAGAACACTGAGGTCTAGGAAGAGCAAGTTCAATGTTTCAGTGTTAACTTCTAACTTAAAAATTGATAATGTCCAAACAGATCAGGAATAGTTTCATTAGAAATTTATTTCCAACCTATATGATTCCTTTAAAACCACCTTTTGGCAGATGACAAAGAAGAAATAGGAGGATAGCAGAATTTAATGTGAAAGTCCCAACCTTGGCCTCATCAGTAGCTGAGCACCCCAAATTCCTCCCAGACAAATCAAAACATGATTTTTCCTTCAGAAAAGTTGTGCCTTTAAAATCAGATGGGGATAAAAGTCACGTTGCACTGATTGATGTGTAGAACCTCATGCTTACATGGGTGGGCCAAGATTCCCCATCCCCACCCCCCTTTGGAAATGCTTACTCCATGAGTGCGGTCAATTCCTGAGCCCATGAAGTACTGTTTTAAATAAGACATTCATTTCCTTCCTGCGCGTTTTGGAGGACACATGAGGTTAAAAAGGACAATTAGATATTGCATTGGCATTAATGCATCGGTCATTATAAACACCCCTAATTTTGGTCCACAAGAAATATAGTGGGTTCCATAAACTGAGGTCAAAGACTTAACAACAAATGCCCATAATCCAGATAAAAGTAAAATCTGAGTCAGTTTCATTTAAACCTGATAAAAATTCCAGGGTAAAGTTAAAATGTTTCCATAAAGTGAAAAATTGAACACTGCTTCATACTATTTCTAAACACTTTTCATGTACATTTTTAAAAGGATTAGTAGCCCACAATGCCAGGAAAGAAATTCCCTGAATTTGTACAGACTTTGACAGAAGGAGAATCTAGATGTTTAAAATGTGATCGAGGCAAACATATGTATAGGAATTTCTACTGTAAACAGTCTTTGCAGGGGCTGGGGTAGAAATACACTGAACAACAAAAACTTATTTTGAAAAATATGAAAACATTTCCCTCAATATTTTTATGATATTTTATTTTGAAACTGTTGGAAAAAGCAATATAAGAACAAAATCCAAATGTTTTATACAAAGTCTTCAGTTTTGGAACCTCATGATATTCATTGTAGCTCTGGAAAGATGAGAAATGGTATCTTACTATATAATCTAGCTGTACAAACATGCCTGTTAACATTCTTTTTCTCACTTCAAAATAAAACACATCTATATTTTAAACTGTGTAAATATTAACATAATATGTACAATGCATTCATGAAATATATGCAAGCATACCATTATATAAACACAGAAAGGTAAAAACGGTCACTTTAGAAATGGAGATATTAAGTAGGTTTATCACCATTTAGCCATTAGACCTCAGGATGGATGCCTAGTGCCTGCTCTTTCATAAGGTGACCTTCCAACCACCACTTCCTTTGCAGCTGAATTTAGTTAAAACAAAAACCAGAAAACAAAATTTTACTAGTAAAAATTAAAAATCCATGTTGAAAATGAAAAGTTATAATTCTGTTTAAACATGACCATCTCTGGGCAAATAGTTAGGAGCTCAATAAATACTAGTTACTTGTGTACCTAAGACTCTCTGCTACTAAAAATTTAAATAATAAATTTAGACTGTATATATTCAGTGAACTGTTTTCACAAGACATTCGTAGTTCCTTTTTACATTTTAAATAACCATAGTTTGCTTTGACCATCTTTTAACCTCTAGTGAAGCAAAGTCACTAAGACAGTTCTCAGAGACTGCGTACAAATGTGCATACAAAGAAAAGCCCAAGGGTAGCAACATCTATGCAAACACACTGAATAGTAAAACCAGGTATATATGCAGTACACTGAATGGATACTTTGGATTCAATTGAGGTGACTCTAAATAGGGTTTGTTTCATGTTCTTCATTTTGAGCACCTGAAAAAACAAAAACATAAGCCTGAAGTACTTGGTATTTTGTTCTTTCAAGGCAGTGCTATTTTTTCTCAACTTAATTATAGGCTATTCGAATTCTGAATGAAGTCTTTCTCCAACACGTGTCTATCCCTGTGTGAAAGTTCTTGCTCCTTTGTACAGATAAATATGGAAGGTTGCTGGGAACCATCGATGTTGCTTACAGGCGTCGGGTTTATGCCCGGAGTGGAAATGTTGCTGTAGAACTTCCATTGCTTTCAACAGATCCTTTCTCCTTCGACGCAGCATAAGCGCCAATAAATGATCCATCTTCATTGAAGAGACCGTGATCTCCTTCTCCATACTCAACTAAGCTGTCAGCACTTTCTGTGGCCTGGATATCCCTCTTGAGGGACCGAAGGCTTCCTTTGAGAGGTTTCTCGTCACTGTCGCTAGGAAGTAGGAAAAGATAGTTCAACAAAATCTAAGGTTAGATATGCACAAAAGGCAAGATTCATATGTGCTGATAGGTTTTGTAATTTTCAGGACAGTTATATTAGCATTGAAGACAAAGATTTATTTGCGGAAGTGTCATTTGGAGTTAATTTAAAAGGCATAAATGATTTGTAGTGTTCTGCATAATTGAGTATCACTTTTCTAAGATTCCCAACTTTTCTGCTCATTTGAAAGAGCTATCGTGGTGGTACATGTGGAGAAATTCAACCCGTTGACATATTCAGAGGACAGTGTGCTTTTTAAAAAAAAAAAAAGAGTATGGGGGAATGAGACTAAAAATCAGGAGACTTGCCTTCTAGAGTTCACCTCTGTTTACTGGTATGTACGCGTTTTTGGACAAGTAATTGTCTTAGTTTTCTTATCTATAAATTCAAATGTTTTTCAAAAGTATTTTAAACAGTTGTCATAGACCCCCAGTGATCTCTGCCTCATAGAATTTGTATAATTCCCCCCAGCTCCTTTGAGTGTGTACTGAACGTATCGACTTGCTTCTATAGAATACAACAGTAGTGATAGGATATCACAACCAGATTGTTACAAAAGGACTATGGCTTCCAATTTGAGTGCTCTCTCTTGCTCGCTTACTCTGAGGGAAGCCAGCTGCCATGTCATGAGCTGCCCCGCTCAGAGGTCCACATGGTAAGGGACTAAGGACGGCCTCTGGCCAACAGCCTGGGAGGAACTGAGGCCTGCCCAAAACCTTAAGAGTGGAGTAGGGAATTGGATCCATGAGCCATTAGATGAGACCTCAATCCTGGCTAAAACCCTGCTGCAACCTCATGAAAGTCCTCGAGCCAGAGGAAACCAGCTAAACCATGCCCGGATTCCTGACCCACAAGAACTGTAAAATGATAAAAAATGTTTGCTGTTTTAAGATGCTAAGAATTGGAGTAATGTGTTATGATGCAATTGATAGCTAATTCAACAGTAATGGGCACAGAATTTAAATTTCAAAGTTTCTTTTCTTCCTCTCCTTGTTTTTTTCCCTTTAATTCTCCTTATTCTGAATAAAGTGGTTTATCAAGAAATATTTTTAAAAGTGGTTATTATTAAGTAAAGGAAAGAAAAATTAGCATAGAGCAGAGTGGAGCCTCCCATGACACTCACAGGTCTATCGTTTTGCCCAGGGCAGCTAATCACAATACTCAGTATCTCTGGTTACAGTGATGGATCTAGAGATGGGCCAGTCAGGCCTATATTCCATACCCAGAGCTGCCATAACAAATGACAACAAACTTGGCAGCTTAAGATAACAGAAACTTATTCTCTCACAGGTCTGGAGGTCAGAAGTCCAAAGTCAATCAAAGTTCCCTCCAAAGGCTCTAGTGGAGAGCCCTTCCTTGCCTCCACCCAGCTTCTGCTGGCTCCTGTTTCTTAACTCCAATCTCTGCCCCAGTCTTCATCTGGCCACCTCTTCTGTGTCCCAAATCTCCCTCTGCCTTTTTCTTATGAGGGCACTTATTGTATTTAGGGCCTGCCTGGATAATTCAGGGTGAGCTCGTCTTTTTAAAATCAATTTTATTGCTACATATTCATAAAACAGCCATCCAAAGTGTACGATCAATGATATTTGGTATAATCAGAGTTGTGCATTCATCAATTCACTCAATATTAGTGTTTTCATTACTCCAATAATAGTCATAAACAGAAAACAAAAAACAAAAACTCTACCCCTTAATAATCACCTTTCAATCTCTCTATCCTTCCCCTACAATACATAGCTGCTATTCTGTTTCCGTTTTTCTAATTTATTTATATTTATATCCTGTATAGATGGAGTTAAACAATATATAGTACCTTTTGTCTAGTTTCTTTCACTTAGTATATTTCCTTTTTTTTTTACTCTTAAGGGAAGATTATTAATATACTACTACTGTCCATTGTTTGCTTTGGTTGTATTTTTGACTGATATAAATATCTTGTAACATTAACATACATTTGTTCTGTTTCAAGGGAAAAAAAAAGCCTTATATATGCAATATTACCCATATTCATATTTCACATGAGGTTTCACTATGCTATACATGTTAAATTTTTTAGGTTTTCTTCTAGTAATATACAGGACCTTAGATTTTCCCTTTCAACCACTATCATACCCCATATATTAGCACTGCTAGTTACAAACGCTTTGAGGTGCCTTCATTTCTACTTGGGACCAAAGATTTATGAACAACCTTTTTACCAATTCTGTACAGATTAACCTTCAGCTTTCCAATCTCTAACCTCATTCTATTTTTGGTGACCTATATTCTAGTTATTAACTCCATGAGTTTACACGATATAGTTAGTTCATAATAGTGTAATAATAAGGTATTTATCCTTTTGTGTCTAGCTTGCTTCATTCAACATAATATCCTCCAGTTTCATTCATGTTTTCATATGCATCATGATTTCATTTCTTCTTACACTTAAATAATTCCATCATATGTATACACCACAATTTGTTTATCCATTCATTAGTTGATAGACACCTGGGATGTTTCCATCTTTTGGCAATTGTGAATAACGCTGCTATTAACATCGGTGTGTGGATGTCTGTCCATGTCACTGCTGTCATTTCTGTGTATATACCTAGTAGCGGTATTGACAGATCACGTGGCAAATCTATATTCAACTTCCTTAGGAGCTGTTAAACAATCATCCACAGTAGCTGTGCCATTTTACATTCCCACCAACAGTGAATAAGTGTTCCTATCTCTCCATATCCTTTCCAACACTTGTAGTTTTCCAACTATTTAATAATGGCTATTCTAATAGGTGTGAAATATCTCATTGTATCTTTGATTTGCATTTCTCTAAAAGCTAGTGATGTTGAACTTTTTTTTTTTTTTTTGCCATTCGTATTTCTTCTTTGGACAAATGTCTATTCAAGTCTTTTGCCCATTTTTTAACTCAGTCATTTGTATTTGTATTGTTGAGTTGTAGATTCTCATTATATATCATAGATATTAAACTCTTATCAGATATGTGATATCCAAATATTTTCTCCCATTGAGTTGGCTGCTATTTCACCCTTTTGACAAAGTCCTTTCAGGTGCAAAAGTGTTTAATTTTGAGGAGGCCCCATCTATCTATTTTTTTCTTTCATTGCTCGAGTTTTGGATATAAGATTTAAGAGCCCCCCCTCCACCCCCCACCCCATCCCACCTACCACAAGATCTTGAAGATGTTTCCCTACATTATCTTCTAGTAGTTTTATGGTCCTGGCTTTTATTTTTAGGTCTTTGTTCCATTTTGAGTTGATTATTTTCTTATATAGGAATGAGATAGGAGTCCTCTTTCATTCTTTTAGTTATGGATATCCAGTTCTCCCAGCACCATTTGCTGAAGAGACTGTTTTGGCCCAGTTAGGTGGGCTTGACAGCCTTGTCAAAAATCACTTGACCATAAATGTGAGGGTCTATTTCTGAACTATTAATTCAATGCCATTGATCAATATGTCTATCTCTATGTCAATACTCTGATTTTTTGACCACTGTAGCTTTATAATATACTTCAAGTTCAGGAAGCATGAGTCCTCCAACTTCACTCTTTTTTTTTTTTTAAGGATGTATTTGGCTACTTGGGACTCCTTTCCAAATAAATTTGGTAATTGCCTTTTCTATTTTTGTAAAGTAGGCTGGTGGGATTTTGATTGGTATTGCATTGATTCAATAAATCAATTTGGGCAGTGTTAACATTGTCTCAATATTTAGTCTTCCAATCCATGAACAGGGAATGTCTTTCCATTTGTTTAGGTCGTCTTTGAGTTCTTTTAGCAGTGTTTTGTAGTTTCTTGAATTCAGATCCTTTACATCTTTGGTTAGATTGATTCTGAGGTATTTGAGTCTTTTGGTTGAAATTGTAAATGGAATTTTCCCCCTGATTTCCTCCTCAGATTGTTCTATACTAGTGCATAGAAACATTACTGATTTTTGTGTGTTGATCTTGTATCCTGCCACTTTGCTGAACTCATTTATTAGCTCAAGAAGATTTGTTGTAGATATTTTGGAATTTTCTAAATATGTCATGTCATCTGCGAATAGTGAGAGTTTTATTTCCTCTTTTCTTATTTAGATACCTTTTTATTTTTTCTTGTCTAATTGTTCTAGCTAGAACTTCTAGCACAATATTGAATAACAGTGCTGACAGTGGGCATCCTTGTCTTGTTCCTGATCTTAGAGGGAAAACTTTCAATGTTTCCCCATTGAGCACAATGTTGGCCATGGGTTTTTCATATATGCCCTTTATCATACTGAGGAACTTTCCTTCTATTCCTCTCTTTCAAAGTGTTTTTATCAAGAAAGCATGCTGGATTTTGTCAAATGCCTTTTCTGCATAGATTGAGATGATCATGTGGTTTTTTCCCTTTGATTTGTTAAAGTTTTAGGTTAATTGATTTTCTTATGTTGAACCACCCTTGCATATCAGATATAAATTCCACTTGTTTGTGATGTATTTCTTTCAATGTGCTGTTGGATTCAATATGCAAGTATTTTATTAAGAATTTTGTATCTATGTTCATTAGAGAGATTGGTCTGTAATTTTCTTTTCTTGTAGTATCTTTATCCAGTTTTGCTATTAGGGTGATATTGGCTTCATAACATGTATTGGGTAATTTTCCCTCCCTTTCAATTTTTTGGAAAAGCTTAAACAGGATTGGTATTAATTCTTCTCGAAATGTTTGGTAGAATTCACCTGTGAAGCCATCTGGTCCTTGTCTTCACTTTGTTGGGAGAGAGTTGCTGACTGATTTAACCTCTTTACTTGTAATTGGTTTGTGTGCCTGTATTTCTTGTAGAGTCAATGTAGGTTGTGCATTTCCAGGAATTTGTCCATTTCATCTATGTTGTCTAATTTGTTGGCACACAGGTTCTCATAAATATCTCCTATGATCCTTTTTATTTCTGTGGGGTGAGTTGTAACTTCACCCCTTTCATTTCTGATTTTATTTATTTGCATTTTCTCTCTTTTTCTTTGTTAGTCTTGCTAAGCCTTTGTCAATTTTATTGATCTTCTCAGAGAACCAGTTTTGGTTTTGTTGATTTTCTCTATTGTGTTTTTTTCCCTCAATTTCATTTATTTCTGCTCTAATCTATCTTTCTTTTCTTTCTGCTTACTCTGGGATTGGTTTGCTGTTCTTTTTCTAGTTTCTCCAGTTCAGTTAGATCTTTGATTTTAGCTTTTTAAAAAAATATAGGCATGTAGGGCTATTAGTTTCCCTCTCTGCACTGCCTTCACTGTATTCCATAAACTTTGATAAGTTGTATTCTTGTTTGCAAGAGAAATTAGTAGATATCTTGAGACAAATGAAGTTTCTTTTTTGACCCACTTTTTAGGAGTGTGTTGTTTAGCCTCCATATTTTTGTGAATTTTCCCCTCTCCCACCAATTATTGATTTCCAGCTTCATTCCATTATGATAAGAGAAAATTTTTTGCATAATTTTAATCTTCTTAAATTTATTGAGAGCTGTGTTGTGGCCCACCATGTGGTCTATCCTGGAGAAAGATCCATAAGCACTTGAGAAGAATGTATAACCTGCTGATGTGGGGTGCAAAATTCTGTATACGTCTGTCAGGTCCAGCTCATTTATCATATTGTTCAAGTTCTCTGTTTCCTTGTTGATTTTCTGGCTAGTTCTATCTATTGATGTGAGTGGTGTGTTGTTGAAGTCTCCAACTATTATTTTAGAGAAATCTGTTTCTCCTTTCAGTTTTGCCAGTTTGCCTCATATATTTTGAAGCACCCTGGTTAGGTGCATAGATATTTATGACTGTTACTACTTCCTGGTGGATTGCCCCTTTTATTAATATATAATGGCCTTCTGCATTTCTTATCACTTTTTTTGCATTTAAAATCTGCTTTGTCTGACACCAGTATAGCTACCCCTGCTCTCTTTTGGTTACTATTTTCATGAAATATCTTTTTCCAACCTTTCACTTTGTCTGTTTACATCCTTGGGTCTAAGGTGAGTCTCCTGCAGACAGTATATGGATGGCTCATGTTTTCTTATCCATTCTGTCAGCCTGTGTCTATTGATTGGGGAGTTTAATCCATTAACATTCAATGTTGTTACTTGTAAAGGCATTATTTCAGCCATTTTATCCTAGGCTTTACATGTCATATCTTATTTTCATCTTTTTACTCTTTTGGGTACCCTTTCTGATAGTCTTCACTTCTATACACTCCTCTAAGCCTCTCCCTTTGTCTTTTCTTTTCTAGGACTACAGAACACCTGTTAGTATTTCCTGCAGAGGTGGTTCATGTTTCCCAACTCCCTTAGATTCTGTTTATCTGTGAATATTTTAAACTCACAGTCATATTTGAAGGATAGTTTTGCCAGATACAGAATTCTTGGCTGGCAATTTTTCTCTTTCAGTACCTTTATTATATCATGCAACTGCCTTCCTGCCTCCATGGTTTCTGAAGAGAAATCTGCACTAAGTCTTATTGGATGTCCCTAGTATGTGATGTTTCACTTTTCCCTCGCTGCTTTCAGAATTTTCTCTTTATCTCTGGCATTTGGCATTCTGAATATTATGCGTCTTGGGGTGGGACTATTTGGACATATTCTAATTGGAGTGCTTCTTGGACACAGAGTTGGGAAATTTTCAGTCATTATGTCTGCCCCTTTTCCCTTCCCTTCTCCTTCTGGAACTCCCATAATACATATGTTGGTGTGCTTTGTGCTATCATTCAAATACCTGGTCCCCTGCTCATTTTTTTTTCCCATTCTTTTCTCTCTCTGTTCTCTTTTCAATTTCAGTTGTTCTTTCCTCTATATTGCTGATGTTTTCTTCCATGATTTCAAATGTGCTATTGTGTGCCTCTAATGTACTTTTAATCTCTTATTGTGTCTTTCATTCCCATGAGCTCTGTTATTTTTCTATCCAAGATTTCAATTTTTCTTTGTGCTCAGCAACTGTCTTCTTAATGTCTTTTATTTATTTAGCCATGTTGTCTTTCAACTCCATGATTTGATTTAGGAGATTTGTATGAACAGCATTGATTAGCTATTTCAAGTCTTTCAAGTTCTGTGTCTCTTTAGGAGCTTCGATTTGTTCCTTTGCCTGATTCATAACTTCCTTTTTCTTAGTATGGCTTTTAATTTTTTGCTGATGTCTAGGCATCTGAAAATGATGCTGAGTTTTCTGACAGTTTCTCTCTCTTGCCTACGGATTTACTGTTAAACGGCTGTGTGTAACCACTATTCTTTGACTCATGGGTCACCTTATTTGATATATTTAGGATTGTTCCCATTTAACTGATCAAACCAGAACTATGGACCCAGTAAAGGGGCACAGGCCAGTTTCCAAGGGCCTTGGAGAAGGGGGCAATAAAGACACTGGGTTGCCTCTTATTATGTTTCCCTTCTTTTGTGCATTTTTCTGGTCCGTCAGCAGATGGCGCTTTTTGACAGCCCTCAGGTGCTAGAGGGGAATGCATTCATTGTAAACCCACCTGGGCAGGTGGTACAGAAGCAATGTCCTCATGGCTGGCCAAGCTTCAGAAACAAATTTTCTCAGAAGCTGTTCTTCCTTGGCTGGCCACAGCCTCCCTCCCTCTGCTTCTCAGCAATCAGCCCAGGGCAGTAGGGACGGTGTTTTAAAAGGCAAATTATCTTTAGCTTCCTGCTGGCTTTCCTCACCCAGCCTGGAAGTGTGAGACCCCGACAATGCAGCAGACCAAGTTTGCCGGCCAAAATCTGAATTTACTGTAGGCTGTGTCCCTCTCCCCTTTCTTGGGAAAGAGGAACCCTGTAACTCCCTCAGTCTGCAGCCACTGCAGTGTACAGTCAGTGTAGTCCACAGACTGCTGTTTGATCTGAGGATGGGGGAATGGGCGCCAATGCTGCTTCTGCGGCTTTACTCACAGGGTTTTTCAGCCAGCTGAAACTCCTGCCCTTCGCTCCTCTCTTCTGGGTGGTGTCTTGCCTTCTCCTGGTGTCCTGAGTCCCAGAGCAGCCCTCCAGACAGTCTCTGCCTGTCCTCTATTTTTTTTCTGGGAGAGAAGTGATCCGATCCCTCTGCCTCTCTAATCTTCCCAGAAATTTTTGTATTCCATAAGTTTTGAGAAGTAGTGTTCTAGTTTTCATTTGTCTCAAGATATTTACTAATTTCTTTTAGAATTTCTTCTTTGATCCACTGATTGTTTATGAGTGTGTTGTTTAGCCTCCACACTGTTGTGAATTTTCCCTTTCCCACCTATTGTTTTCCCTCTTCATTATAATTATGGAAGGTGCTTTGTATAATTTCAATCTTTTTATATTTATTGACCTGCCTTGTGACCCAACATGTGGTCTATCCTGGAGAAAGATTCATGAACACTTAAGAATGTATAACCCACTGATTTGGGATACAATGTTCTGTATATGTCTGTTAGACCTAGCTCATTTATCATATTGCTCAAGTTCTCTGTTTCCTTGTTGATTCTGTCTAGTTGTTCTATCTATTGATATGAGTGGTTTGTTGAAGTCTCCAACTACTATTGTAGAGATATTTCCCTCATATTTTGGTTCACCCTGGTTAGGTACATAGATATTTATGTGTATTACTCCTTACTGGTGGATTGTCCCTTTTATTAATATATAATGGCCTTCTGCATCTCATCACTTTTTTTTGCATTTAAAGTCAACTTTGTCCAATATTAGTATAGCTACCCTGCTCTTTTTTTGGTTACTGTTTGTATGGAATATCTTTTTCTAACCTTTCAGCCAATTTTTATTCTTGGATCTAAGATGAGTCTCTTATATACAGCATATGGATGGCTCATGGTGTTTTTTTTATCCATTCTGCCAGCTTATATCTTTTGATTGGGGAATTCAACCCATCCGCTCAAAGATATTACTGTAAATGCATTATTTACTTCCAGGATTTTGTTGTTTGGCATTCATATATCATCTCTTATTTTTGTATGTCATTTACCCTTTTGGTTAGCCTTTCTGATAGTCTTCCCTTCTACACTCTCCTCCAAGTCCCTCTCTCCTTTCTTTTCCTTTGGGCTGTAGGGCTCATTTTAGTGTTTCCTGCAGAGCCAGATTATTCCTTATGAACTCTTAGTTTCTGTTTATTTGTGAATATTTTAAACTTCATATTTGAAGGACAATTTTACTGGATAAAGATTCTTGGTTGGCAATTTTTCTCTTTCAGTATCCTAATTATATCATACCACTGTCTTCTCACCTCCATGGTTTCTGATGAGAAATCCACACTAAGTCTTACTGGGTGTCCCTTGTATGTGATGGTTTGTTTCTCCCTTGCTGCTCTCAGAATTTTCTTCGTCTTTGGCATTGGACATGAGTAGTATGTGTCTTGGAGTAGGTCTATTCAGATTTATTCGGACTGGGGTATGCTGTGCTTCTTGGACATGTAAATTCATTTTTTCAAGAGAGTTGTGAAATTTTCAGTCATTATTTCCTCAAATACTCTTTCTTCCCTTTTCCCCCTGTCTTCTTCTGGGACTCCCATGACATTTATGTTGTTGTGCTTCCTGTTATCATTCTACTCCCTGAGCCTTGCTCAATTTTTCCCATTCTTTTCTCTGTTCTTCACTCTCTTCAATTTCAGCTTTTCTGTCTTCTGCATCACTTATTTCTTCTATGATTTTGAATCTGCTGTTTCATGCCTCTAATGTGTTTTTAATCTCACATATTGTGTCTTTCATTCCCATAAGCTGTTATTTTTCTATTCAGGTTTTAAAATTCTTCTCTTGATGTCCTTTATCTCTTTAGTCATACTGTCTTTCAACTCATTGGTTTGATTTAGGAGATTGTGTGAACCTTGATTGTCTCAAATCTTGTGTCTCATCTGAGGCTTTAATTTGTTCCTTTGCTTGAGCTATTTCTTCCTTTTTCTTAGCATGACTTACAATGTTTTGCTAATGGCTAGGCAGCTGATTACGATGGTGAGTTTACGCTGATGCTCAATTTCTCTCTCTTGTGTAGGGATTTGGTGGCAGGAGGCTGCATGTTACTGCTGTTCTTGGATTCCTGGTTCAACCTGTTCTACATCTTTAGGATTGTCCCTGTTTAGTTGCTCAAATCGGGGCCATGGACCCAGTAATGATTTATAGATCAGCTTCCAAGGGCCTTGGGGAGGGAAGCCGTAAAGACCTGAAAAAGCCTCTCTAATTTACTTATTTACCTTGCATACACTTCTTTGGTCGGCCAGCAGATGGCACTCTTCAGCAGACCTCTAAGCTCAAACCCTGGTTGGAGTGTGTTCACTGTAACCCCAATCTGAACAGTGTGACATAGGACCCTGCCTCAGGGCTATTCAGAGCCTTGCAAATCAAGTTATCTCAGAAGCTGTTCTCCTTCCTTTGCTGGTAGACTATCCCTTTTCCCAGGTAGGAAATAATTCCACTCCCCTCTGTGTCCTCAGCAACCAATCCCGGTTAGAAGGGGAGGGTGTTTGAGAGGGTTGAATCTCTTTAGTCTCCTGTTGGATCCCAGGGCAAACAGTGGTGTGCCCTACCCAGCCCGGAAGGGCCCTTGGGACACAAAAGACCAAATTTCTTGGCCAAAAGCTGATCAGCCTTAGGCTATATCCCTCTCTCCCCTTTCCTGAGGAAGTGGACCCCTGTGGCTCTTTCTTTCTCTAGCCATCATGGCCAGAAGG
>JAQZBX010037076.1:0-23930 GCA_029593785.1 Cabassous unicinctus | reverse complement strand
ACCCAGAGTAATCAATATTATGTATCATAAATACAATGATATGAGAATGAAAAAAGGGAGGATAGTTATTTCTTAAAACATTAAAGGAATTCTGAAAGAGAGAAATGGAGAAGTGGAGGAAGGAAGGAAGGAAGGAAGGAAGGAAGGAAGGAAGGAAGGAAGGAAGGAAGGGAGGGAGGGAGGGAGGGAGGGAGGGAAGGAATTCAATGATAGAGTGTGTGGAGTTTCCACTAAGTAAAGTTACATAAAATATGTGTAGATAAGATTGCTTTTATGTTATGAACATAACAGGCTTTATGCAGTCACCTTGCTGGAGGGCACAATGTGAGCCAGAGGACAAAGCAGAGTAAGCTAGTCCAGAAAAAAATGATCAGTATCCCTCAGGAACTGGTCCCTTGTCTTGTCAGCATATGAAGCTGTGTCTCCTTTTCATGTTGTTCTTCCTATTCTTATTCCTAAGAATACAACCAGTCCATTATTTCCCTGGTGGGTGTATTTGAGAGATCCCTGGTGGAGGGTGTCTCTGAGAGCTCTACACTGAAGATATGGACTTCCTCAGGGTTTTTGATGCTCCCATGATATGGTTTCTCTCACTGTCTCTTGCACAGTAATACACAGCTGTTTCTGAGGCCTTCAGGCTGGTCCACTGCAGGTAGGCTGTGCTGGCAGAGTTGTCTATAGAGATGATAACTTGTCCTTGGAAGGATGAGTGATAGTTTGTATCTGAGTCCCTAGGATAAATCCTTCCCACCCACTCCAGGCCCTTCCATGGTTCTGGGCACACCCAGTGGATCCAGTTGTAGTTAAAGCTGTATCCAAAGGCCTTACAGAAGATCCTCAGAGGTTCCCCAGGCCTTTTAATCTCTGCCCCAGGCTTCACCAGCTGCACTTTAGTGATGGCACCTGTGTGGGAGACCCAGGACTCAGATTTCAGAGACCCCAAACTCACCACCCTCCTCTGTGACCACAAGCCCTGGGTCATCTCTGACCTGGGAGAAGAGCCATGCAGAGGACAAGGATGGTGGCAGACCACATTTGTGAAGATTAATGGAAAGGGACAACACTGAAGACAAGAAATGGTCTGTGAGGGAGACTCCATTTGGCAAGGGTAGCAGTAGATTTAAATGAGAAGTTCACCTCAGTTTGCATATTTACCTCCTGCCCTCCAGATGAGACTCCAGAGGGTTCATAACTGCAAAACTTAAGGGCAGGGAAAGACATGTGTCTTAAGCCTCCAGGGATGGTTAACAAAAAATCCCTAAAATCCCCCCTACGTACCAGCACTGTGAGCCAATACTGCAAGGGACTGGAGCCTCACCCACTTCTGAAGCACCATCACAGTCCACAAAGGGATTAAGGGGTGGGAAAAATTTAATGAGTCTGCAGTCCAAGGCACCCAAATTGTCAGGGGCACCAAGTTCTCCCTCTGCAATTTAATGGACGATAGATTTTAAGGAAGTTTCTCTGTCTTCTTAGAGAGGGTGTTAAGGCTTCTGGCCAACTAAAGGCACAGTCCCAATTGAAAGGCAAGGTACTCCCTGGAATCATGTTGCTGCAATGGGTGTCCTGAAACCTGAGGATTGGGATTTGGGCCTAGGGGCAGTGAGCTTTTTTCTAAGCTGCCTTTCAAGCCCAAGCTGCTTCCAGTTGAGGGTTCTGAGTTCTAGGTCCTGATCCCTTGGATTCCCATTGAACTTGTTCACTGTCTTTCTTTTTGACATAATAATTTTCTTTATCACAAGAAGTTATCTCACAGAGTTTAGATTAAGTAAATGAAGAATGAAGTTGTATGTATATCAGTTTATTTCAATATTCCACACCATATAAAATGACTTTATTATGTTAAATAGGACATCTGCGCACACATCAGAATTTGGACAAATTACTACTAAAATGTTAGCATTCATGTCAGGCCTAGGCTTCATTTACATATAATACAACTACCTTCTCTCTTGGATCTGACCAGGACTTTTTTGCTGGAACTGTCCTGGATGAGGCTACTTTCTTTCTTATAGCACTTCTGAAAGTAACACAAGGTTGGAATGATTTTTGATTGCCACTGGGGTACCCACACTAGTTCTACACTAAAGGAAGTTCATCTGTTACCTCCTCAAGGTTCCCCCTACCGCCCAGATATGACTTCTTCTGCAAACAATAATTTTTACTTCAACAGCATTGGGAAGCTGAAAATATCAGCTGAATTACTTGGGTATGTGGATTCTGGGAGCTGTAGTGTCTTAGGTTACTAGGCTTGCTTAGCAAAATTCTACAACTTGGTAGCACAAAACAAAAGGGATCTATTCTCTCAAGATCAGGAGGCTAGATGTCATTAAAAATGTATGCACATGTCCATGCTCCCTGTGAAGGCTCTGAGGGAGAAAATTTTCCATGAATCTCTCCTGGCCTCTGGAGTCTCTTAGCAAGCCTGGGCATTCTTTGGCTGTTATCTGGAAAACTCCAATCTCCCCCTCCTTCCTCACCTGTCCATGTCCCCTCTGATTATCTGTTTACTCTTATTATAAAGGCACCAGTCATTGGATTAGGGTCCACCTGCATCCAATATGACCTCACCTTCAATTAACTAATTATACCGGCTAAGATCCTATTTCCAAATAAGGTCACATTCTTTGTTTCCAGAATACATGAATTTTTACAGGACACTATTTAATCCATTACATGCAGTTTTCTTTAAAATGCAAACCAGGGATTAGTGGCATGGGAAAGTACCTGGGTATGATGTATGCTACAAAGTTTACTCTATTTCTGCACCTTGTTTTAATTTCCTGTAGGAAATAATCTATCCTTGCAGAAATAAGAATAAAGGGCAGAATAAAAATTGACAAATAAGAAGAATCACTTCATTTTGGCTATTCACTTATAAGCAAGGTAGATGTTAAAATATTTAGGTAATTTTGAACTCACTAAATATGTAGACAACTATTATAAGAGCTACAATGATGAATTTTATTCTATCAAATCCCCAGATAGTATTGAGGGCTTTTTAAAAAATAAATATTACTGATATTACAACGGAAACAATTTGGATGTCTTCATAATACACAAAGTACATTAGTGAATAAGATTATTTTAACATGCTCTCAAGATGTGGTAATTTATATAACACTTGCTGAGTATGAAGCATTTTATAACAATAATCAACCATCCTCCATGAGTCATTGCCAGGTATGTAGGAGAATTTCTTAAGGAAATAGGGTTTGTTCTGTGCACAAACATCACATGAATAATTGAAAGCCATGCATGTGAATGACAAATCTCTGCAGAAATTATGCAGAAATTATTATTTTGTTACCTTAAATTTAGTCTAGGGGGACTATATACTGTGTAACCTCAAAGGTGTTTTTTTATTCAAATGGACTCATCCTGGAAAATATTTACCTTAATGATGAAATAAAAGCCAAAGAAAAATATTTGAGTTGTTTAAGCTCAGTGTTCAATCTTCCCATAGTTTATATCAAGCCAGAAATGATAGGGACAATTCCCTGGTTACCTATCATTTCATACTAACTTAATATAATGTAGTTATAAGTAATTTATTGACAAATAAATAGTGAAAACTTAAAGAAAATTATTAGAAATAACATTCATGCAGATTTTGGCCAATGTCACTAAATTTGAAAATAATGATTGGAAAAACCTTGACCAAAATGGGGAAAATTAAAAAAAAAAGTTTTTACAGCTAAGAGATTTAAATTGTGCAGGAAAGTCATTCTATAGGTAATGCTTATGCAGATCTAAAGGATATCTCACAGTAAACACAGCCTCAAGCAAAAGTTGAAGGGATCTAGGGATTTCTAGACACTACAGGCAAGTCATCCAACCCCATGAAATCAGCATCCTCTTGACAGAACTTATTTTTGAATACATGATGATCTATTTCCCCAATATTATAGAGTTTGATTCATTTATAACTTCCCTACTCTTGAATCTTCTACCTCTTATTTGAACCTATAATTGTCACTATACTCATTAAATATATATCTAAGAGAGTTAAATGTTTGGTCTTTTCATATGCTGGTTGATCTCTGGATCTCAGCTGTGTTGTGGCCAACACCTACTATCCAGTTCTTGACACTTGCCAAGGGCAACTAACAAAATGATGAGGATAGACAAGACCCATCCACCCAAAAAACAAAGAATATCTACAAATTCAAGCTAAGCAGTACCTTCCATCTGCCCCATAACATCTAAGCCCCCATCAATCTGAAGCAGAACAGACATCATCCCAAATTTCTCAAGATTGAGAAGGGAACAAACATAAGGGGGGAGTCCAAACAAGGACCAAAGTAGATTTATTGTTATTGTAGTTATTAGTTTGTGGTAGCAGAAAAACTTATAATACTGATATAAAAATTGTGGTTCCCAGAGGTTCTGAGGTGAGGAGCAGGGAAGAATAAGAGGAACACAAAGCATTTCTATGGTATGGATTGGTTCTGTATGATATTGCAATGATGTATACATGCCATTATTCATTTGTCAAAACCTATGAAACTGTACAGCACGAAGTGTAATCCACACTGTAAACTATAGACTTTGGTTAATAGCATTGTTTCACTATTGGTTCATCAACTGTAACAAATGTTCCACATGAATGTAAGAGATTATTAATAGGGGAAAATGTGGGTGGGAGAGTGGATGGCTTATATGGGAATGCCCTATACTTTTGGGGTTTCATACAACATTTCTATAATCTAAATCTTCTCTAAAAATAAAGTTTATTATTATAAAAAAGAAAATGAATTGAACTCAACTAAGTATAATTTTAACTGGTCATTGGGTTCTTGAAACAATCCAGCTACTGAGACACATATATAATTTGAACAGAAAGTTATTCCATCAATAATCATAACACAAAGAAACTCTGCCAAGAGTATATTGATGAATAACTAGAGTTAAGCACCACTGTGACCACTCCAGGCTGAGGCAGAATGAGCCATCTCAGGATAGAGACATAAGTTCAAAAACATCAAAGTAACAGAGGCATCTGGATAAATGTATCAACTCAATATCTAGCCAAAACTTTTTACAGCTATAAATGTACATGCAATTGAAATTCTATAATCCAATAAATAATTTTTTGAAAATTACAATTTATCTAATTAAAAAATCATTAAATTGAAAAAGGTCTCAGGAGGTTGAGGAACAAGGAAAACCCCACTCCATATGGGAACCACCTCCACAGCCTCCCCCTCTCCTACTCCTGAAACTGGACTCCTGCACTGTGCTCTCTGTGCTCTGAGTGTCCACTGCTGACCAGCCCTCTCTCTGCATAGGGATGCTTGTTTCTGGGCTCACACACAGACTTCCCCTTATTGTATGTCCACCCAGTAATACACAGTTGCAACCTCGGCAGTCATGCTCAGCTACACGGAAGCTTGAATGTTCTTGTATGTGTATCTAGAGATGGTGAATTTACTCTAGAGGTGGGTCATAGTATCCATTACCATTATGCTATATTTTGCTCTACTATTGCAACCCCTCACAGGGCCTAGCAGATCCAAAACCAACAGGAACTAAAGATTGTGATGGAGAATCCAGAGACAGTGCAGGTGAGACACAGGACCTATGAGGACTTCTCAAGGTCCTGGTCTGACTCATATAGCAAAACCTGGGCTAGAATTTTGGGAACAACATGGAAATAAAAATCATTAGTGACAACTGTCATAATCCTTATCTAGGTCACCCTTATTGGAAATCTGATGCCCTCAAAGGGAGGAGTAACAAACAGAAGCATATGCTCAGGAATCTCAGTATTCTGGACAACATGTGTGATTCCTGGAGAATATGGCACAGAATGAGGAAACAAAGCACTGATACTGGAAACTGATTTGCACATGAGATTCAAAGGTATAAAGAAGGGAAGGTCTTCAGGGCCTCAGTCTCTCATTTAGAATCTAGGAAAGGAAGCCTGAGCCCATTCTCTGGGATGAACCTTCTTTTTTCAGGGGCTTGGAGATTCAGGTCAGAGAAACTACCAGTCCACAGAGAGAAAGCTTTTAAGGTAATGCAAAAATATAATCTGAATCTATGAGAAGCCTCCACTGATAGAGAAATACTTGACTTTCCCTTCTCTCTCCTTTCTCAGGAACACAGTTTATGATGAGCTCTTGCCTTATTTTACCCTTAACATCCTACTCAGCACAGCCTGTGAGAACATTTTCATGCACATATGTACTGGAATATGGTTCCCAGAGACCACAGAGCTGGGGTCATATTCAAAATTCACCCTTGAGATTTGCATGAGATTGGGCAGTTCATTGGACCATTCCCAGGGTATTTACCACCTCTAGAATGGCTAAGTGGACATCCACCTCCTGCATGTGAGGGACAAATGGACCATGATCCTTCCAGCATGATTTGAGCAGAGTTTGTATACAAAGATAGAAAATCACTATTCACAACTGAGATGATGATTTCTTTGATCTGCTCCTACTCCCTGCACAAATCCAAACAGGTTCTCCATTCATCTTGAGCTTCCTGGACTCTAGTATTGAAACAAGGTCATGAGGTAACCCAATTCTCCCAGCACCTCTTCCACTCTCAGGATTCATTGTACTCAGGTGTGATCTGATTGTGAAATCCTGCATCATTGTGGGCAAGAGACATTGAAATTTTAATGAATGTAATTAATTCAACTACTTGTGCATCTTAATTTCCATAATGCCATGATAAAAACCACACAATAAGATAATTAAAAATGGTAATTAATTTCTTCATGGATTTGGAGGCTGGAAGACTTGTTTCCTTCTGTGGTCAGGAGCTGGCAATCCTGGGGTATTATACCTTTTCCAACACTTGGTTATGTCTTCTCCTTTCTCTTTTTGATTCCTTCATATTTTTGGCTGCTGCTGCTTCCCTGAGGATTTCTCTTTCTGAATTTCTTCTGCTTATAAAGAACCTATGTAATCCACATTGAAGCTCATTCTCACTCTGTTATGCCACAACTTAACTAAAAATAACAACTACCAGAAAGTTACTTTATGATTGGTTCACACTCAAATGAATGAATAATAACATCAAGAAGAAGTGTAAAGTTGTAGAACAAAACTCAAGCCACCACATTCAGATGTCTAGACCTGAAAACAAGACATGAATTTCTGTTGGAGGTAGAATCATGTCCCTGACAAAAGACATGTTCAGGTCCCAATCCCTAGGCATGTGGATGTGAACACATTTGAAAATGAACCTCCAAATATGTTCTAAGAGAAGGCACACCCAAACTGAGTGAAGGTGGGCCACAATCCAATGTGCTTATTTCCTTATAAGCAAAGAAAATTGAACATGGGGAAGAAGTCACAGGGACCAGCCAGAAGATGGATGTCAAAGAAATTCAGAATAAAAAGAAGCTGCTGCCATGTGCATTGTCATGTGACAGAAAATCCAAGAAGCCCCAAAGATTGCCTACCTGCCAGGAGGCGCTGACCTTGGGAGGAAGATGCCTTCTTTGTTGGAGAAGATGCTGAGAGTCAGAGCATAAAGGGTTAAGCATCCGAAAAGCATGCTTGCTGGCAGAGAGAAAATGTCTCCAAGGACACTGCATACTGCAGATATCAGTGGGAGGAGGCAGAGCAGAATGAACTCCCCACACAGATGTTATTGTCTAAGTTCCCAGGAAAGTTTGTCTGGGAACTCACAAACAGGTAGCCTTCTCACGCACCAAGCTGAGAAACTAGTGAAGAACTCCCTACTTTTGTTATCAGCTTTGTAGTATAAAAAGTAGCTTCAATTTAAATAAACTTGCCTGCATTCTTCATGTAGTGAGGTCCCCTGATCCCAATCTTTCTTTGGATCATTCCCGGCACCGTCAAAGTCCACTTTGAATTACAACAGATGGCGCCCAACGTGGCGCACGACTAGTCTTTTTTTATTGTCTTTTTCTCTGGATCAGTGCTGTGGAACTAAGGACTTGTTGCTGGGTCGGACGGTCCTTGAATCTTTTGTGGTGAGTCAAATAATCTTGATCGTCAGGGTAATGGGAAATCAGTCGACTCGAGTTAAGGAATATTCCGAGGTTTTAAAGACCCTGTTAAAGAGTACAGGGGTATCTGTCATGACCCACGAGTTACTAGAACTCTTTTCTCTTGTACAGAAACATTGTTACTGGTTACAGACAGAAGGGCAGAATGTATTAAATTTGAAACAATGGAAACTAGTAATGAATTCATTGCAGCGAGCTTATCAAAGAGGGGAAACAGTTCCTCTTCAAGTATGGACTCTCTGTCATCAAATAGCCGCTGCCTTATATCCTCTTCAATCTGAAGAAGAGGATGATGAAAATGTTGTTCATACAAAAGGTGTTGATGATAGTACTCAAAAGCCTGTTTTAAAGGAAGGGAATTTTGAAGTTTGAGGAGGTTGCACTTCTGATGAGGAGGATTCTGTTTTCTGCCATACTAAGGGAACTAGCACTAGTTTTTTAAATTAGCCAGCCACTTTTTCTGTCCAGCCTTTGTATCCTACCCTACCGAAGGAACAGGAAACTAATCCTGTGGACTCAGGTATAGTTAAGAAACCTTCTGTTAGAGATTCCTGGAACCCTGCTCCTCCTTCTACTCTTCCAGCTCCCACTAACCCTTTTACTATATTTTCTGATGGTTTTGATAATAATCCGTGTAATAATCATGTAATGGTTCCAAACACCCATGCTTCATTGCCTCTCATGAGATGCATTGCACAGGGCAGAAGTGCTGGAGATCCTGAAGCCCTTCAAATGTTGGCACAGTTTCCTGTAACTATTACTCAACTACCCCCTGATCAAGCTAATCCTTAGGGAGGTTTGGAATTTCAGCATGAACCGCTACCTTTTAAATTTGCTGAAAGAATTAAAACAAGCCTGTGCCCAATATGGGGTTATCTCCCCTTATACTCTTGGTCTTATCAAAGGACTGGCTCAAACAGATAGACTAATCCCATGGGACTGGGAAATGCTAGCTCATACAGTTTTAAATTCTGCTGAATTTTTACAATTTAAAACATGGTGGACAGATGAAGCTGCACAAATGGCCAGGCACAATGCAGCTTAAAACCCTCCTGTTCCAATAACTCTTGATCAGCTTTTGGGTACTGGTGATTGGATGGGTATACCCCGGCAGTTACAATATAATGATGCAGCTATTGTTCAGGTTAGGATGGCTTGTTTAGCTGTATGGATGAAAATCGCATTTCCTGGCCAACCTACACAGTCATTTTCAAAAATAATTCAAGGGGTTAATGAGCCGTATGTGGAATTTATTGCTAGGCTTTCTGATGTTGTTTTGAAAACTGCAAATTCCTGAAGCTCGAGATTTTATTCTTTTAACCCTCACTTTTGATAATGCCAATAATGAATGCAAAAAAGCTATATGACCTATAAAAGCAGCTGGTGGGTCATTACCTGATTATGTTAAAGCTTGTCAGGATATTGGGTCTTCTACTCATCAGATGGCCATTCTGGCCACTGCCATGGCTCAAGAACACTTAGCAAGGGTCAGACAAAGAAGGGAGTGTGTTATCGATGTGGGAGGACAGGACATTTGCAGAAAAAATGCAGAATTCTCCCTGCTTCCAGACCTCAAAAGAGAAATGAGTCATATCCACGTCCATCAAGAATATGCCCGATTTGTCAGAAAGGGTTCCATTGGGCTAGGGAATGTAAATCCCGATTTTATAACAATGGGAATTCAATCACCCGTTTGGGAAACTTTTATGCGGGTCTAGCTCAGGGCCCACAGACAAACAATATGAGCCTCTCACTGAAATATCCTGTCAGCAACGGGAGGAATCACTCACTCCCGTCACCAAATTAAAACCAGCAACAAAGGGAAGTGCTGCTGTAGATTTGCCAAGTGCTGAAACTAAATTAATAACACAATCAATGGGCATCCAGACAATATCTACAGGAGTAAAAGGTCCAATTCCAAAAAACTGAGTAGGAATAATAGTTGGGAGAAGTAGTATGACTCAAAAAGAACTCTTGGTTCAAATGGGACTTGTTGATGAGGATTATCAGGGAGAAATTAAAGTTATGGTACAGTCCCTGGGGCAAGTACAAATAGTTAATGGTGACCATATTGCTCAATTGCTTTTTCTTCCTTATAACAAACTTTCTCCACTTCCTTTCAAAAGAACTGGTGGCTTTGGGTCAACAGGCCATAGGGTCTTTTGGCAAATGTTTGTGGGAGATGAAAGACCTGAAGTAACTATTACTATTAATGGGAAAGTTCTTTTAGGATTAGTAGATACTGGAGCTGATGTCACCATTATAGCTAAATGCCATTGGCCTCAAGCTTGGACATTACAAAAGGTTCCTACTGTTTTCACAGGTATTGGAACTAAGACTGATGTTTATCAAAGTATAAAATTTTTTGATATTTTAGGTCCTGAAGGGCAAAAGGCCACCTTGCAACCTTTTGTTGCTGATGTGGGATTAACTTTATGGGGCAGAGAGCTTTTAAATCAATGGGGAGCATATATACATATCCCTACTCTTTCTGACCCCATTAAAAATATGATGAATAAAGTGCAATTTGGTCAGACTCGTAAACCTGGTGATCATCGGGGCCTGGGTTATACTGACCCAGATCAATCAAGTTTATAATAGGGGCCTTTGGTAAAAAGGGCTTCACTTTGCCTCTTAATTGGTTAACTCAGACACCCAAATGGGTAGATCAATGGCCCCTTTCTAAAGAAAAGCTTGAAGCCCTTCAATCTTTGCTTCAAGAACAATTAAAAGCTGGTCATATAGAACCCTCCACTAGCCCCTGGAATTCACCGGTATTTGTTATAAAAAAGAATTCAGGGAAATGGTGAATGATAGCAGATCTTAGAGAAATAAATAAAGTAATTCAGCCTATGGGAGCTCTTCAACCTGGCCTGCCACAGCCCTCTAAGATACCTCAAGATTGGTCTTTGAATAATTATTGATTTAAAAGATTGTTTTTAACTATTCCTTTACATCCTAAAGATAGGGAAAAATTTGCCTTTTCAATTCCTGCTTTTAATAATCAAAGTCCTAGACAAAGATTTCAATGGCGTCTGTTGCCACAAGGTATGTTGAATAGCCCAACCTTATGTCAATTATTTGTAAATCAACCTTTACAAAAAATTCGTGAAAATATCCAACTGCTTTAATAATTCATTATATGGATGATATTTTATTTGCTCATCCCAGCATGAATATATTGCAAGACTTGTTTCAGTTTAGTTTACAAATTTTTTCACATTTTGGGTTACAAGTAGCTGAAGAAAAAATTCAGACAGAAACTCCTTTTACCTATTTGGGTGTTCGAATAACTTCTAATACAGTGGCTCCTCAGAAAGTACAAATTCATCGAGATAAACTGCTTACCCTTAATGACTTCCAGAAATTGTTGGGGGATATTAATTGGATTTGCCCCATGTTAGGAATTCCTACTTATGCTCTTTCACATCTTTTTGACACTTTGAATGGAGTTTCAGATCTTTTGAGTCCTAGAACTCTTACTCCTGAAGCCGAAGCAGAGTTAAAATTAGTAGAACAAAGAATACAAGAGGGCCAATTAACACGGGTCGATCTTGCCTAACCTATTCAATTAATCATTTTTCCTGCCTTACATTCTCCTACTGGACTTTTTTGGCAAGATGGGATATTGGAATGGCTTTTCTTGCCTAACAAATCCCTAAAAATTTTAGATTCTTATGTTGATAAAATTTCCCATTTGATTAGAAAAGGCAGGGCTCGTTTGTGTCACCTTATAGGTAAAGATCCAGACTGTATTTTATGTTCTGTATCTAAGGAAGAAATTACTCATTTATTTCCAGTGAGCTCTTCTTGGCAAATTGCTCTAAGTGATTTCATTGGTATCATTGATAATCATTTTCCATCTTCTACATTATTACAGTTTTTGAAACGTACTTCATTGGTCTTACCTTCCATTACTAAAAACCACCCTCTTCCACATGCTGCCACATATTTTACTGATGGGAGCAGTAATGGATGGGCTGGTTTTACTGGACCACACCATCAACAGGTCTGGCAAACACCTTACACCTCAGCACAAAAAACAGAACTTGATGCTGTAATAAAATTGTTACAAACTGTGTCAGACTATCTTAATATTGTTTCTGATTCTGCTTATGTTTGCCAGGTTTTGTCTCATATATAAACTGCTCATATTGTACCTCATGATGAACTTTCACTAATGTTTTTTAATTTGCAGCAACTGGTATGAAATCGTGCTTCCCCTTTCTTTATCACTCACATTCAATCCCATTCTCATTTGCCTGGTCCTTTAGCAACTGCTAATGACATAGTAGATAAATTAGTTGCTCCAATACAAACTGCTATTGATTTTCATAACAATACTCATGTGAATGCCAAAGGTTTGAAATATAAATTTCCTGATCTTACTATAGAGCAAGCCAAACATATTATTCATTCTTGTCCCACATGTGGTCCAATTCATAATTCTCCAATACCCTCCGGTGTGAATCCAAGAGGTGAGCAACCTAATGCACTTTGGCAAATGGATGTTACACATGTTCCCTCTTTTGGACATTTCAAATATGTACATGTCACTATTGATACTTATTCTCATTTTCTCTGGGCATCAGCTCATACTAGTGAAAAGTTTACTGCTGTGTGATCTCATCTTTGGCAGTGTTTTGCTATCATGGGCATTCCTTTGCAAATTAAAACAGATAATGGTCCATCTTATATGTGTCATTCATTCGCACGTTTTTGTGCCACTTGGTATATTACTCATGTTACTGGTATCCCATATAACCCTACAGGACAAGCTATTGTAGAATGCGCTAATCAAACTTTAAAATATATGCTTCAAAAACAAAAAGGGGGAAATGGTGATGGTATGCTAAACCCTCATGATCAATTAAATAAAACCTTATATACATTGAATTTTCTAAATGTTTATCAACAGTTAAAAAATTGCACTCCTGCAGAAGTGCATTGGCAACATAGCAAAAAGAATGCATCAACTCTACATCAGCCTATATATTGGAAAGATGTTAATGATGGTCAATGGAAGAAAGGATGGGTAAAAATTTGGGGTCAAGGGTATGCTCTTGTGCTTACAGATTCCAACATCTCCATTTGGCTGCCAAACCATAGACTGAAACAGAGAGAAGCAGACTCAAGTGAGAGCCATAATGAAGATCTTCTGGATGACAGTTTTATTGATCATGCAAGTATAGGGGATGAAAGCTAATAATTTTACATACTGGGCATATATACCTAATCCTCCACTTATAAGAGTACTTACATGGGGAGATCCATCATTTTCAGTTTTTTTAAATGGCAGTTCAGAATTTCCCAGGCCTTTTGATAAAAGATTACCTTTCCTCAATAAAGAAGAAGGAAAAACCATAAGTAATCTGACTTTACCCTTTCTTGGTCGGCCACTCTGCATTGGACCACAACCACCATGCATGTCAATTAAAAATTGGGCTGTGGTTGGGACCCAAACAAATGAAACCTTAATTAAAATCATTTTATTCCCATCATATAATGTTTCCAGTTACAAATCTCAAAACTCCACTTGTTCCTTTTCCAGACAAACTGATGAGGAAGGTTGGCATGAATGCCAAATGGAAAGTGAACTAATTGTCTTTAATGATTCCTATGGAATAGTTTGGGAAGGCACCACTGTGGGGTTGCCAGTCCTGGAAAATGGCAATTACACTGGAGTTAGTTGGACTGGAAATAATCAGACTATTGTATCTGTCTCTGAAACCCATCCATATCCATGGCTGGGAAACGGACCTAATTTAACTAGCAATAAGCAAATTCGATGGATCAATCAGGGATGATTGATCCCCTCCCCTTGGGATAACAGTTCCAGAAAAAAAACAAAAGAATTTATGGAAAGCATTTTTAGGATTTGCCCCTACTTATACATTAACTGGGAAGAAAGGACCAGTGAATACTACCCTGCATTGGAATGGTAGCTCACATCATAAAGTGTGTGTATGAGATCCTATTGTTTTTATAGTAGGAATGGTGAGCATTAATCAAACATGGTTTTTCTGCAGCAATTGTTCTCTTTATACTTGTGTATCAAAGTCTGTTTTACAGGAGAATTCTACTGTAGTTCTAATAGGACGACGACGTCGTGGAATATGGCTTCCGGTTCGCCTGAATCACTGTTGGCAGTCTTCCCCTGAGAGCCAAATCCTTTGGCACTTTCTAAATCATTATTTGAAAAGAGCCAAATGTTTAATTACATTAATTATAGCTGCTGTATTAGGGCTTATAGGTATTATTACTGCTGCTGCTGTAGCAGGACCTGCCCTACATGAGAGTATCCAGACACACCAATATGTTAAAAATTGGCATCATAATGCTAGTGAACTATGGCACAGTCAAGCATATATAAATGAGCAAATTAATAATAGGCTTAATGATTTAGAGATGGCTGTTACACAAATGGGAGATCAAGTATATAATCTAAATTTAAAACAAGGTTTGAAATGTGATTGGAATGAAAGTGCTTTTTGTGTCACTCCTCTCCCATACAATGATTCCCATTATGAGTGGGAAAAAATTAAAAATCATTTAATAGGTCATCACACAAATTTATCTATAGAAATTACAGATTTGCAAAAAAGGATTTTGAGCATGTCTCAGAATCAACTCACTACGCTTCCAGGTAGTGAATTTTGGCAATCAGTGACAGATCAGTTGAATAAAATAAACCCCTTACATTGGTGGAAATCAACTTCTGTATTTGCTAACTTCAGTGTGGTGATCATTGGTGCTCTGCTACTCATATCTGTATTAGGAGGCAGTTGCAAAGCCCTGCTGTCATGCATTAATAAGGCTGAAAAGACCAGCCATGCCAACAAATTGATTCTGCTTAAAACCCTTGACTCTCAAACCCCTGTCCATGGCAGCTTGACTGGTAGTCAATGACGGGTAAGACCTTCAGAAGAGGGCAACCTAAGACAGGCACAGTCACCCTGGACAAAAAACAAAAAAGGGGGAATTGTTGGAGAAGATGCTGAGAGTCAGAGCATAAAGGGTTAAGCATCCAAAAAGCATGCTTGCTGGCAGAGAGAAAATGTCTCCAAGGACACTGCATACTGCAGATATCAGTGGGAGGAGGCAGAGTAGAATGAACTCCCCACACAGATGTTATTGTCTAAGTTCCCAGGAAAGTTTGTCTGGGAACTCACAAACAGGTAGCATTCTCACGCACCAAGCTGAGAAACTAGTGACGAACTCCCTACTTTTGTTATCAGCTTTGTAGTATAAAAAGTAGATTCAATCTAAATAAACTTGCCTGCATTCCTCATGGAGTGATGTCCCCTGATCCCAATCTTTCTTTGGATCGTTCCTGACACTGTCAAACTCCACACTGAATTACAACACTTCTTGACTCTGAAGCTTGAACCAATAAGTTCCTTTTCTATGGTAAATTTTAGCAACCAGGAATCCAAAACATATTCCCAAATGCAAAATACATTAATTCTGTCATGACACCGCAAAACCTTAAGCCATTTTAAAACAAATAAAAAGCCAAAGAATCATGAAAATCATTTATGGATGCTTTGTCCTGCAAAAAAATTTCTACCAATGAAACTTAGAAAAGGCATTTTCTTTTTTCTAAATACAATAATGTAACAACAGGAAGTAGATTCCCATTGTAAAAGAGATAATTTGGCTGGAAATCAGGTGTCATGGGATCCAAGCAAGACCAGAACCTAGCAGGGTAAACTCCAATATATTTCAATGTGTGAGTTGTTTGTGGATGGATGTTTTGTATTCCAGGCCTGTTCAAGTAGCACCTTCAGTCTTGTGCTGTCACAGTCCCAATGCTATCCCTAAATGCTGGTGTCTAGATCTCACCATCTCAGAGCACTGGAATTACATTCTCATTTTATCTGAAAACTGTGGTCAGACCTCACTTTCTCAAAGAATTGCAGTGTTTCTACTAGTAAGCATTTTCCAAAACCTTGTCAGCTGTTTGTGCAACTCAAGAGGATTCAAACCATTAGAGAAATTTACCCTCAACACATCCTTCCTGGATAACTGTGTTTCCAGTCCTGTCTCCCTCTGAGATACCTGACTGGATCCATTTTCATCCATGCCCTCTTTAGTAAAAGTATATTGAGTTAAACTTTCATATGGAGTCTTGTTATCTGTTTGATGTCTTCCCAGAAGTTGAAAGAGTTTCTTGATAGGTCATCTTTGGCCCAGTTTTCAGAGTATGCTATCTGGATATACTAAGCATTTCATGAACAAAGAATTGTTGGCTCCTTTGTGCTTAAGAGTTGAATTTTCAGATTAACTGTTTCCTCTTACATTTTCCTATAAATTGCAAGAAGAAACCAAGCTGCACCTTCTACACTTGGTAGAAGTGCCCTCTCTAAATTCAGATTTAGATTTAGCCCTCAACTAAATATCCAAGGTCAATGCATACAAGGTTCACTGCTGATCCAAATTATTTGCTACTTCATATTGAGGAATGCTTTCCCCCCAGTTTCCAATAACTCTTTCATCATTTCTATCTGTCATCATATTTCAATATTTCTATGAATAGTCTTGTGAAATCAATTCAGGCTTTATCTGTCAAACACCTCACAATGCCTCTAGCCTCTACAGAGTACTCATTTTCAGAGTCATTTCCATATTTTTAGATATTTGTAATAGCTGCACCTCATTTTCCAGTACCCAAAACTGTCTTAGTTTCCAGACTTGTAGGGCAAATACCTCACAAAGGGTTGGAATATGTTGTAAAGTAATATGAGGAAACTACATTTCAAAGTAATCAAAGGCATTCACATTTTGGGGTGGAATAATATTTTATCTTATTCTATTAGTATATATCTTCATTTTCTAGAGCTACTTTGACAAATACAACCATTTTTTAGCTGTTGGTTTAAGCAATCAGAATTGATTTTCTCACAATTGTGAAAATGACAATTTCAAAAAAAAAAGGGCTCTACAGGTCCAGCTTTCTCCCAGTTTCTGTAGCATTCTATTGCTGGCTTGCCACAATTCCCTGATTCCTTCTCTGTCCCTGTCACATGGGAATCTACCTCATTTTCTGGCTTCTTCCAATTTCTCATTTACACTGACTTGTGATTTCTACTGAGTTACTATGTTCTAATTTCCTTTGCTTCTAGTGATTCCAATAATATGGGCTAAGTGCTACCATCATTCAAATGGGCTTCATTTCCATAGGATCCTCATCTATCCTATTCACAAATGAGTCCACACCTTAACTAATAATAACATGTTTAAAGATCCTATTTACAAAAGTATGAACAACTGCAGGAACACAGGTTAAGGGTTGGACACGTCTTCTTTTTAGTACAAGTTTCATTCCAAGCCTCTGGACTGCAATATGCATTTAGTCCATCCCAATGTCCTCAAGCCTTAAGCTGTTTTGGTAACAAATCTAAGTTCAAAGTCATATCAAAGTCATCTATGGGGAGGTGTCTTCATGGGAACATGATGGTGTAGAGAGCTCCAGGATACACTCTTCCTCCAGTCACTGGACAGGCAGAAACTGAGAGAACATTCTTGGTCTCCAGGGCCTAGGAGAGCACTGTAAAACATCCAGGAATGAGCAAGGCAGAGTGACTGTGGTGTTATTGCATAGAAACTGTGAGTGAATTGCTCAGTGGCAGTGACCAGCACCCATGATCCATCCTGGAGGCTTTCCTCCTGAGCAGTCCATGACTGGTAGCCACAGATAGGGTGTGAATGTCTTCCTCCCTAGGAACATGGGTTACATCGTCAAGGGCTGAGCATGGATATGTTCCACCAATTTGGAGTGCTGGTTTCCAGCTGTGAATCATGGTTCTAGCCTGCCCTGAACAGAAATCCCCACAGCCATTGTTTCAAATCCATTCTTTATTGCTGCCTCACTCAGCTCCTACCCTGGTGTCATTGGGCAGGCCTGTGCCCTCTCAGGTGTGGGTCCAGGTTAAAGACACTGAATCCTGTGATTTACTGAGGAGGTAAAGATTTCAGTCAATGTCCAGCTTTAGGGAACAATTGAGGCAAATGAGCCCAAGCCCTTCCTGATGGACAGGCCCACCTGACAGCACAGAAACAAATTTCAGACCCACTTTGACCCACATTTCCTCTTCTCATTTCTCTCTGGATGATGCAGCCCTTTCCACATAGGTGATAGCTCAGGAAGAACTCAAAGGGTTCCTGACAACAGATAATGCTCTGACCACCCCATGAGGCATGTGCTACCAATGAGAATTGGGTGCTTTCCCAGTCCATCAGGTTAGCTGTCCCCATCAGGATCAGGCTGATGTGAGTTTGGATCATGTACAGGCTTAATAGGTGCAGGAGTCTCACTCCTGATGGAGAGAACAAGATGAGGCACCTGGACAATGCACCTGTGACCATGACAGATTTTGCTCTCTTCTGCTCCTGTACTCTGAGTGCATGGGGCTCACCATGGTGGTAGGGCGCTAAGCCTGAGAAACAAAATCTCTGAATAGTGTGCTAGAGGAGGCATATACATGTTCACATGCTGAGAAAAGAAAGTGGGGGCTTTAATTTTTGATTCAGATGAAATTATTCTGCCATAAAATAATTTGTTCTTATAGTGATTAAACAATCATGCATATTTAACTTTATTATTATCATTATCATTATTATTATCATTAAATTTTACCTGGGCACAGCCAGGAGAGAGAATTAATTCCATAAAATTAACTGCACAGTGTCAGAGTGTTACCTGATTCAAAGTTTGTTCATACTTCCAGTCATATCCAGAAGAACAAAATGAAGAAAACTAATTCATATATGTGTGAACACATTATACTGTAATTAATAATAACATTGCAGATACATATTTGGCATTTGAAACTTAGGACATCATGCCATTACTTAGAGTAGATATAGTGGAGTGTCCCCTCATGCCCAGCCCCATCCTGCATGAGGAGGTTTTGTCTGGGCTCACAGTGACTTTCTCTCACTGTGTTTCCTGCACAGTACACATGGCCATGCCCTCTGCTATCATAGAGCTCAATCTGCAGAGAGAAATGGTTCTTTGACATGTCTCTGTAAGTGGAGATTTGGCTCCTGAAAGACAGGGCAAAATATATGCCCTGTCACATATTCATGCAGCTCCTTCCCCAGAGGCTGTTGGATCCAATTCCAGTGATAATCACTGGTTGTGATGGAGATAACATAGACAGAGCAGATGAGGGACAGGGTCTGTGAGGGCATCACCAGTCCTGGGCCTGACTTCTGCAGCTGCACCTTGAACAGGACACCTGAGGACAAGGAGAAGAACAGTGAGTCCTGTGCTCAGAGGCAGCATCTCCTTTACCTTCATGCTGAATCCTGAGGCACTCACATCTGGGATCTGCCACCAGAAAAAGGAAGAACCACAATGGTTTAAGGCCCCTGTGGATGAGGGCCAGGACCTTTGGACAATAATTTTTGGGTTGAGAGAGACCCTGTATATAAGTCTATGTGTGCTGTCGTTTAATCTGTTGGACTAATTGGTAATTTGCATGTGGAAGGACCTGTGTATGTAAAGGTCCAAGGGGCCAGGAGAGTTCCCTGGACCCTTGGTGCTCTGAGGCTCTTTTGGGAGGAGGATGCTTGCCAAGTCCTAGGAGGACACCTTCCCCGGCCTGGGACCCCACTTCTCCAAGGACAGGGATTTCTTTTTCCATGAAACTTGCCAAAGGAGCTGGTAAGTGAGCTGGATGCAGCCAAATGTAAGTGTAACTTTGTGAGTATAGCCAATGTGTCTCTACTGTCATGGTTCTACATATTTATCAAACACCTAACACAAATACAAGACCCTCTAATTTTCCCAATAAACATTCAGATCCATTTATCTCCTCTTTTATCTGATATTCTTTTATATTCTAAAGTTCTCAGGTCACAGCTAAATGTATTAAACACATTTAATTCATACAAATTGGGCCCATTCTATATGTGCCATAATTCAGAATGACATTGACTCACTAAACTTCTGTGAAACTTTCATATATCTGAAAATGCTTTTATATAATGTACACTGAATAATTACTGTAGAGTTGAAATTGTTCATGCTAATCCTTTTTGCAGTTCATTTGAGTCATTCTTAGCAGATTCCTAAATGTATCCATTCCCTGTGCACAGCTGATTCTACAGGGTTATCCTGCACCTCAGGACTCTCTCCTTTAGGAAGAACTTTAAGGAACATAAGCTCTCCTCTGAGCTACAAACACAGGCATCCCAAGGAAGGTCTTCAGCTCATATATATGTTGGGTTAGATTTATGAGTTGAATTATGAGTCCCAAAAGAGATGTTGAAGCCCTTACCTGCCCTGTGAAAATGATCTTATTTGGAAATAGATCTTTGAAGATGCTGTTTAAGATGCATCTAAACTGGAATCGATTTGGCCCTAATTCAATAAGTCTGCTCTCCTTATAAAGGCAAGCATTGGATCCAGAGAGACAGCCACTAGGAGGATGCCATTGGTTTCCTGAAATAGGAACTGAAGCTGAATATTTTGAGGCAAAGCATGAGTGCCTAGGAGGAGGATGGGAAAGATTCTCCCTTACATCCTTAAGGTTAACCTACAGAACTGCAAGAATATATATGCCTATTTTGTAAAGTCACCCAAATTTTAGTTTTTACAACAGCCTTAGTAATCCAATCATGGATCCATTTACGGATCCCAGAAAAGTCCAATTTTTGTTTTCTCTGTCAATGCCAGAGAATTATGAACCCAGTGAAAATGTTTTCCACTACATCAGGGGAAATAATATGCAAATCCTTGTCAATATAGCAGCACAGTGAATGGTTTATAGCAGAAGGGCAAGCTCACAATTGTGAGAGGGCAACTCCTTGTCCAAGAATCAGGCCTTTGAAAATCACCTGGGAGGTGCCATCCTGAGGCCTGTGTCACTGGATCTTGGGATTGAGGCTGAGATCCTAGGAGTCAGTAGTGGCAGAGAGAAGAGCACAGCTCCATCCTCTCCATCCTTGTGAACATGAGGATGTGAACTCACCCCTATGAGATTCAGTGTGCCAAGACAAAAATTGGGGATCACAACAGAAATGTTATTTTTAAATTTCATAGTAGGGGAATAGGGAAATTTACTGTTAGCAACACTGTGATTAGTGTTATGAGCAAGGGATCCAGAATTTAGGCACCTATGTGAGCCCTCACTTCTGTTCTTCACAACTGCATATGAGAACCCTCTGGTTCTGCCCCTGACATGTCACATCTGCATGCCTGTGGCAGGTCATTACCCTCAGCCTCAGTGTCCCTAACTGAACAGTGACTGTTTTAGATCCTGTCATTTCTGAAAGCCTCCTTTTACCTTCTCTTTTCAGGAACACAGCCTTGAATGCAGCACGCTGCCACCAGGAGATATATATATATATTTAAGTCTAAGCAATAATATTTGTTTATTTTTATTTTTAAAAGGAGCTTTAGATTATGTAAGTATTATATAAAAAAAATGGGGGATTCCTATATACCCCAACCCCCATGATTTCAACATTGACAGCATCTTTCCTTAGAGTGGTGCATTTGTTACACTTGATGAACATATTGAAGCATTGCTACTAACCATGGTGTATAGCTTGCATTATGGTTTACACTTTGCACCACACAATTTTATAGGTTTTGATGAGATGTACAATGGCCTGTATCTGTAATTGCAATATCATGCAGAACAATTCCAATGTCCCTAAAATGACCCAGTGTTACACTTATTCTACACTCTACCTCCCCTCAGAATCTGTGGTGGCCACTCCCTTTATATCAATGATACAAGCTCTTCCATTTCTAGAACAATAATGTCTAACAATAATGTCTAGAATAATAATAAGTCTACTTTAGTCCATTGGGTGATGGTGTCCCTGCCCTAACTCTGCAGTGGGGTCCATGGGTCAGAGGATTTCAACGTTTACTTCTCAGGTCTCCAAATAGAAGGAATTCATTAAATTGAAAAACTATTGCAATGGAAATAATTAAGAAATTATTTTTTACTAAATGGAAAGTCATGCTACAAATAAAGAAAAAGTATTTGTGAAACTCATTTATGATAAAGAGTTTGTACCCAAACATAAAGTACACTTTGACTCAATAAAGGATGACAATTTTTATTAATACTTTTAAAAATTCAGTAACAATGTAATACATATTTTAACAATGAATATTTATGAATGCCTAATAAGGTTATGAACAGAGAATGAACATCTTCAGAAATGAAAGAAATGCAAATTATCACCACAGTGTGCTAACATGTCTCAATAATATAAATGGTTATAATAAAATATTTAAAAGTGATGAAAAATGACAATAAAATTGATGAGAATAAGTGATAATGATAAAACACCAACAATATTTTTGGAAGAGGCAACTAAAGCAGTTTTTTGGGCAAAACTTATATATTTCAAGTATTATAATATAAATAAGAGAAGGAAAGCAAAGGCATAGCAGCATGTCCACCTAAAGAAAGCATGAAAAGGAGAGGAAACTAAATGAATGAAGTAGATGAAATAAAATAATAAAGATTGGAAAAGAAATAAGGCCAGGAGTAGCTTAATGACACAATTCAAATTGTAAAATAGCTTTCTATAATGATCAACAGAATCTAAAGAATACAAATTATCAACATTCTGTTTGAAATCAGATTGTCACCAGTAGATCTTACAGACAAGGAAAACAATGAGGAGATAACAGTATATAAAATGCATGCCAAAAGACTGCACAGGTAAGTGGAATCCAAAAATTCCTTAGAAGTCACACAGTACAATGTTTACAATTACAATGACAGTTTTTTGAAAACTCATAAATAATTGAATTCTTCATGAAGAAATTTCCCACAAAACAAAATTATAGGCTTCATTAGTTAACTTGGAAAATGCTTTCAAATATTTTAGAAAAAAATGTTACACCTCTTACATGAAATCTATGTGAAAATATAAAATGTGGGAAAGTGGACCAAATAATTTTGTGAGAACAGAATATTATAAGTAATATCATTGACTTAATCAGTATGAAAAACAAAATTATAATCAAATATTCCTCATCAGTTTACAAGAAAAATATATTTGACAAAATATTACTAAATCAACTTTGGCAACATGTAAAAAGATATTAAATCATGATCTATTAAGATGTAACTCAGTGAATGTCTTATTTAGTTTGCCTTGGTCATAGAATAAAAGAGAAAGAGTTCATATTCTTCTCAATAGTGCCATAAAAAAATGCATTGTTGTAATCATCAGTGTCTCCAGGGTAGGCTCCCCAACAGGGGCCCCTATAGGTTTTCTGTACATTCCTTTATAATTTTTAGAATGCTCCTATCCACTCCTATCTTAACAAGAGTTTATCTCATGAATGGCTGTTTGTGTCTCCTGCCCTACCCTGGGGTCCCTGGTGTTAGCTAGTACAGAAGGAAGCACACCTGTTTCCTCACCTCTCAGAGGCTCACCTGTAAATGCATGTGACACTGGAGGGTCCCTCATGAGGCTGTCATGAGTCCAGGGGACTGCCCTGTGGATGATGTTCTCCCCCACTGTCAATCCTGCTGAGACATCCCATCCTCTCACCAGGAACTGGAATTCAGAAAGTACAATGGAAATGGTTTCCTGGGCAGGATCCTAGGAAGTGCACTTGGACTGTCACATCCACAAACAGGAACTCTCATTCCCTAAACACAAGATTCACCAAGGAGAAAACTGTCTCCCAGTCAGAGGTGCTGCATGGAGGAAGAGAGAGAGGCCCACAGTTTCCCAGGATGCCCTGGGACATGAAGTCCAAGCACAAGACAGAAAGGCACAAGACTCCCTTGAGTGGATGTCCCAAAAGCTCTGCCTACAGAAGCTTGTGCTTTGCTGGCAGGACTAAGTGTGTAAATAAGTTCTTCCTGATGGCCCTCACTTCTTCATAGAAAATTATGTTTGCAGATTGGTATTTTAATTATAGGAAAATGCTTGATATTTTAGG
>JAQZBX010037075.1:0-23931 GCA_029593785.1 Cabassous unicinctus | reverse complement strand
AAAAAAAAAAAAAAAAGGCAAACTTTGATCCTACTATAACAATAGTTACCTTAAATGCAAATGGTCTAAATACACCAATTAAAAAACATGATCCAACTACATTCTGTGTGCAAGAAACATTATAGATAGATAAAAGTAAAATTGTGTAAAAATATATATCATGCAAATATTAATCAAAGGAAAACATAAGTAGCTATATTAATATCAGAAAAAGTAGACTTGAGAACAAAGAAAATTACCAGAGATGTTATATAAAGATATGAGTCTACCCATCAAGAAGACATAGCCTAAACGTGTATGCACCCAAAAAAGCTTCAAAATATGTGGGGCAAAAACTGAGAGAACTGAAAGGAAAAGAGACAAATCCACAATAATAGTTGGAGACTTCAACACCCTTCTCTCAACAATTGACAGAACAATGAGACAGAAAATTAGCAAGGATAAAAAACAACTCAACAACATCATTAACTGATAGAATCAAATTGACATTTTTATAACACTCCTACCTAAAGAAATGCACTTTAAATATAAAGACAAAAATAGATTAAAATTATAAGAATGAGAAAAGATAAACCATGCTACCATCAATCAAAATGAATCTGACGCGGTGTTTCAGTCTGCTAAGCTGTCGAAAGCAATATACCAGAAATGGGTTGGCTATTACAATGGGGATATATAATCTTACATGCTTACAGTTTTAAGGCTGAGAAAAATCTCCAAATCAGGGCACAATTCTCCCCCAAATATTGCCTGCTGTTGATCCTATCACATGGCAATGCATATGGCAACATCTGCTGGTCTCTCCTTTCTCTTCCAAGTTTTTCATTGCTTTCAGCTTTTGGCTTCCATGGCATTCTTTCCCTTTTTCTCTCTCCATATTCATCCCCTTTATAAAGGACTCCAGTAAGAGAATTAAGACCTACCCTCGGCCATGCCCCAATTGAAGCAATCTAATCAAATAATCAAAAAGTTCCCAACTATAATAGGTTAATACCCACAGTAATGGATTAGCTTTCAAAACATGATTTTCTGTTTCATTCAGTTTCAAACCATCACAAATGACTATATTAATATCAGACAAAATAGATTTCAGAGCAAAGAATATTGTCAGAGTTAAAGAAAGTCATTTCATAATAATAAAGGGATCAATTGATCAAGAGTTCATAACAATCCTAAATGTACATGCAACTAATAACAAAGATTCAAATGAATCATAAACTGATAGAACCACAAGGAGAAATATATGAATCCATAATTATGGTCACAGATTTCAGTATGCTTTTCTCAGAAATTGGTAGAAAACAGAAAATCAGTAAGAATGTGGATTAACTTTAGCAACTGATGTTTATAGAACATTCCACCAACAACTGCAAAATACACATGCTTTTCAGATGCACACAGAACATTTACCAAGATACACAATACTCTGGACCATAAAACAAGTCTTGACAAAGTCAAAAGGATTCAAGTCATACAACATATTTTCCTTCATCACAGTGCAATTAAATTAAAAATCAATTACAGAAAGATGTCTAAAAATCCCCAAATATTTGGACACTTGTAACAAACTTCAAAATAACCATGGGTCAAAGAAGTAATCTAAAGGAAAATTAGAAAGAATTCTGAAATAAATCCAAATGAAAAAACAATATGGGAAGTGGGTGTGGCTCAACCAGTTGGGCACCTGCCTACCACATCGTAGCTCCAGGATTTGGGTCCCAGTGCCTCCTAAAGAAGATGAGCAGATGCTGCACCCACTGCAGCAAGCTAGACACCGCACCCACCCCGACAAGCTAAATGCTGCAATGAGCTAGACACTGCAATGAGCTAGATGCCACATCTGCTGCAATGAGCAGATGCCTAAATGCATAGATGTCACAAGCCAGCTGACACCACAGCCCATGGGAAGTGGAGGTGGCTCAGGCCACTGGGCACTCATCTCCCATGTAGGAGGTCTCAGGTTCGGTTCCCAGTGCCTCCTGGAGAAGGCAAGCAAACAATGAGCAGACAGACAAGAGAACCATCTGAGGGATGGGGAATTAATTTTTTTAAAGTAAATAAATAAATCTTTTTAAAAAATACATCAAAATGTATAGAATATAGAAATATTTGTAGCATTAGATGTCTCTATTAGAAAAGAAGAAAGGTGTCAAATGAATGACTCCAGTTTCCACCATAAGAACCTAGAAAAAGAGGGAGTGGATGTGGCTCAAGTGGTTGAGCACCTGCTTCACACATGGGAGGTCCTGGGTTCAGTTCCCAGTGCCTCCTAAAAAAAAAAAAGAACAAGCAAACAGATGAAAAAAAAAGAACAAAAAACAACTCAGGAGAGCCAATGTGGCTCAGTGGTTGAGTGCTGGCTTCCCACATACAAGGGTTGGGTTCAATCCCCAGCCCTGGCACCTAAAATAAGAAAAGAACCTAGAAAAAGAAAAGCAAGTTATATCCAAAGTAAGAAGATAAAAGGAAATAATAAATATTAAAGCAGAAATCAGTGAAGTAGAAAAGAGAACAATAGAGAAAATCAATGAAAGCTGTCTTTTTGAGACTATCAATAAAATTGATAAGCCTTGAGTCAGACTGATTGGTAAAAAAAAAGAAGAAGAGAGACATATGAATGCATAACTGTGTGATTGTATCAAATGTCAATGATTGTACACTTTGGATGGATTTATGGTTTATTATTATGTATTAATAAAATTGATTTGTTAAAAAAAATTTTAAGTTAAAAAAAGAAAAAAGAGGAATTTCAAATAGTCAATATCAGGGAAGCAGCTATGGCTCAATTGGTTGGGCTCCCGTTTACCATATGGGAGGCCCCGCGTTAGATTTTTGGGGCCTCCTGGTGAAGGCAAGCTGGCCCACGTAGTGCAGTAAACTGACAGCCCATGCAGTGCAGTGAGCTGGCGCAGCAAGATGACGCAAAAAAGGGAGACAAGCAGACACAGAAAAATGCAAAGCAAATGGACACAGAGGGCACAAGCAGCAAGGGGGGAATAAACAAACAAACAAACAAATAAATAAATAATAAAATAAATCTTTTAAAAAACAACAACAAAAAAATAGTCAATATAACTAATGAGAGAAATGGCCTCACTTCAGATTCTAGAGATAGTAAGAAAACAAGGAAATGGTATGAGCAACTATATGTCAATAAATTCAACAATTTACATGAAATGGACAAATTACTTAAAAGACACATACTACCAAGGTGAAATCAAGAAGGAATATATCATTTGAACATAATTTAATTTTTTTAAAATTCCCACAAAGAAAATTCCAGTTCCAAATGGCTTCTTTGGGGAATTCTACCAAGCATACAAAAAATAAAGAATAACAATTCTACACTAAACTTTCCATAATATTGAAGAGGAGGGAATAATTCTCAACTCATTCTATGAAAACAGCACTGTTCCAAAACTAGACAAAGATATTACAAGAGATGAAAACTGCACACCAATATCCCTTATCAACATAGCTGCAAATATACTAAACAATATTTTAGTAGATTGAATCCAATTATATTAATAAAAGATAATACAGAAGGTTCTGGGAAAGACAATATTTTAGTAGATATTTTAGTAGATTGAATCCAATTATATTAACAAAAGATAATACAGAAGGTTCTGGGAAAGACAGAAGAGTAGGGAGCTCCAGGACTCAATCCTCCTCCAAGAACAGCTAGTGGATAGCCAGAAAGAGTTGCCTGAAACAACTCTTCTGGGACTCCAGAGGCTAAGGGAGCACTGTACAACATCCAGGGAAGAATGAGAGGAAGAGACTGAGAAACTGTGTGTGTGGGGGGGAAGAAAACTGTGAGTAACTCACTCCACCACTGTGACCAGTGCCCATTCCCCCATTCTTGAGGATCGCCACTTCAAGTCTGGTCCCTGGCTTGCTGCTGTGGATGGAAAGGGACATGGAAGCACTCCTCCCAAAGAACTGATCATGGCTTTTGATGAGCAAATTCAGATTACTGAGTTCTAGCTCTGAAACACTGCCCCAGACAGGGCTTCCATGACCATTGTTTCAATCTGGCCTCTGACAAGGGTTGAGCTGATGGAGATTTTAAAACATACTGCCTCATTAGGGATGTGGGGAATCGTTTTCTGAACACCATCTGCTGGGCAGGACTGGAAAGGGCAGCTTTGGAGTGCCAAAAAAAAAGAAAGAAAGAAAGAAAGAGAAAAAGAGAGAAAGAGAGAGAGAAGAAGAGAGGAGAGGAAAGGAAAGGAGAAGAAAAGACTTTTTGGTGTCTTTCCTGATCCTCTGCCCAGGGCCCTTTGTAACTGGTCTGCAGTCCATTTGTGGGTTCCTAGACATTTTGGCTGGGAAATACTGACTTGGGAAAGTCCTCACTGGGGAGACCCTCCTCTGGGAATTTGCCCTCCAGGCAAAATCAACGAGAGGCAATGAAAGGAGAGTAAAAAAATAAATAAAATAAAATACTACAAAGGCAAAACAAAAACAGACCAATTACAAGTAAAGAGATTGAATCAGTCATCAAAAACCTCACAACAAAGAAAAACCCAGGACCAGATAGCTTCACAGGTGAACTCTAACAATCATTCTATAAAGAATGATACCAATCCTGCTCAAACTCTTCCAAAAAATGAAGAGGAGGGAACACTACCTAACTCATTCTATAGTGCCAACATCACCCTCATACCAAGTCAGATAAAGATACTACAAGAAAAAAAAAAAAATTACAAACCAATTCCTCCTAAGAATATAAATACAAGAATCCTCAACCAAATACTTTCAAAGCAAATCCAAAAGCAAGCATGATCAAGTTGGTTTTATCCCTGGTATGTAAGGATGGTTCAACATTAGAAAATAAATTATTATATTATACCATATTAACAAAACAAAGGGGAAAAAATACAATATTATCTCGACTGACAAAGAAACGGCATTTGACAAAATCCAGCATCCTTTCTTGATAAAAAATACCTCAAAAATAAGACTAGAAAGAAACTTCCTCACCATGATAAAAGTCATATATGAAAACCCATGCTAACATCACACTCAATGGTGAAATACTGCAAACTTTAACTCTATGATCTGGAACAAGACAAAGAAGCCCACTGTCAACTCTGTTATTCAACATTATGCTGGAAGTTCTAGCCAGAGCAGTTAGGCAAGAAAAAGAAATAAAAGGCATCCAAATTGGAAAGGAGGAAGTAAAACTTTCACTATTTGCAGGTGACATGATCCTATACATATATATAAAGTTCCCCCCAAAATCAACAAAGCTGCTAGAGTTAATAAATGAGTTCAGCAAAGTGACAGGATACAAGATCAACCCACAAAAATCAGCAGTGTTTCTATACACTAATAATGAGCAATCTGAGGAGGAAATCAAGAAAAAAATCAATTTACAATAGCAACTAAAAGAATCAAATATCTAGGAATAAAGTTAACCAAGGATGCAAAGGACTTGTACACAGAAAACTACAAAACATTGCTAAAAGAAATTAAAGAAGACCTAAATAAATGGAAGGACATTTCATGTCATGGATTGGAAAGCTAAATATTGTTAAGACATCAGTTCTACCCAAATTGATTTACATATCAAAGCAATCCTAATCAAAATTCCAACAGCCTACTTTGCAGAAATGGAAAAGCCAATTATGAAATTTATTTGGAAGGGTAAGGAGACTCGAAGAGCCAAAAAAATCTTGAAAAAAAGAACAAAGTTGGTGGACTCACACTTCCTGACTTTAAAGCATATTACAATGTTGCAGTGGTCAAAACATCATGGAACTGCCACAAAGATAGATATATTGACCAATAGAATCAAATTGAGAGTGCAGAAACAGACCCTTACACCTATGGCCAAATGATATTTGACAAAGCTGCCAAGTATTCTCAACTGGGACAGAGTAGTCTCTTCACAAATAGTGCTGGGAGAACTGGTTCTCTATATCCAAAAGAATGAAAGAGGACCCATATCTCACATGATATATAAAAATTAATCCAAATGGATCAAAGGTCTAAATATAAGAGCCAGGACAATACAACTCCTAGAAGAAAATATAGGAAAGCATCTTCAAGACCTGGACTTTCTTTCTCCCTCTCATGGTCCAGTATGTCATGGCTGGCCCCCTTTTGGGGGGCCATCTTATCACCATCTTATAACCATCTTCTTTATCCTTTTAGTATGACCATGTGTCCTAAATTCTAAATAAGTTTATTTCTTCCAGAATTGATGCCCTCCAGAACAAGATATTAGTCATATGAGGAATTCATCTAGTTCCAACCATGGTGCCAGATCGTCTTCCCTCAACCTCAATAGAATAGCCAGAGGGTTTTACACTCTGTCAGGCAGGGCCTACTCCCCCTAATCAGCAGGAAGCAGCTATGGAAGAATGATCATCACCCTTCAGCTCCCCCTTAAGAATGAGGGTGTAAACTCTCTGAGGGTGGGAGTTGACACAGGTTAGTATAGTGAAAGAGGGAAGGCAGCTCGAATCTAGCAGAGAATGTGTCTGGCAGGCAACATGACCATGAGACCCCACCCAGAAACTTCCTGAAGGCTGCTATTAAAGAACAAAGCCAGAAGGATATCCAATTTGGAACTCTTTCTAGGGTCAAGGGAAAGCCCCAGATACCTTCAAACAAAAGGCCTCACCATTGGCCCCCTGAGAGCTAATAGGTGGGGCAACCAATCAGAAATATCAGCTGGGGCCCCTCCCCAATGTTTGGAAAGGGGACAAGGAAAGACTTTAGAAAGGCCTAACCTGGGACCCCATGCACACATCTCACCCTACAGCACACCCACAATCTATGTCTCAGATTGTGTACTGTTTTTCTTTTCTTGTTTCTTAATAAACTTTTTACTCCCTTGTCTACCTTTAAAAAAAAAGAGGATCTTGTGGTAGGCAATGTTTTCTTAGGCTTTACAACCAAAGCACAAGTAATGAAAGAAAAATGGATAAATGGGACCTCCTCAAAATAAAAAAATTTAGTGCATCAAAGGACTTTTTGTCATGAAAGGGAAAAGGCAGCCTACACAATGGGAGAAAATATTTGGAAGCAACATATCCAATAAGAATTTAAATCTAGAATATATAAAGAAATCCTATAATTCAACAATAAAAAGACAAACACCCAATTAAAAATGGGCAAAAGACTTGAGTAGACATTTTCACAAAGAGGACATCAAATGGCTAAAAAGCACATGAAAAGATGCTCAACATCATTATCTATTAGGGAAAAAACAGAAAATTACAAGTGTTGGAAAGGATGTGGAGAAATAGGATCACTCCTTCATTGTTGGTGGGAATGTAGAATGGTGCAGCCACTGTAGAAAATAGTTTAGCAGTTCCTCAGGAAGTTAACTTTAGAATTGCCATATGATCTGGCAATCCTTGTAGCAGGTATATACTCAGAAGAACTGAAAGCAAAGAGATGAAAAGACATTTGCACCTTGATGTTCATAGTGGCGTTATTCACAATTGGCAAAAGATGAAAGCAACCGATAGGGCTGAGGAAGGATAGATGGATTGAGATGCGACTGCTAAGGGGCAAGGGGTTTTTCTTTCTGGAGTAATGAAAATGTTCAAATTTATTTAAAATTTATTGTGGTGATGCATGCCCAACTCTGTGATTATACTAAAAGCCACTGAGTGTACAATTTGGATAAATTACATGGTATATGAATATATCTCAATAAAACTTCCAAAAAAAAAAGAGATAATACATGAGCGAGTCAGTTTTTGACCCAGGAATGCAAGATTGGTTTTACATTTGAATATCAATCAATGTTATTCACCATATTAACAAACTTAGAAAAGAAGAGCCATATGCTCATCTCAATAGATTCAGAAAAAAAAACTCAATAATTTAAAAAATAGCCCAATTTACAAATCAACAAAAGATTTGAATAGATATTTCACTGAAAAAGAAATATGGATGTAAAATAACACATGAAAAAAAGGCTCAACATCATTAGTCATAAGGTAACTGAAAATCAGGACCACAATGAGATATTACTGTCCATCTCTTAGAAAGGCTAAATTTAGAAAGAGTAATCATACCAAGAGTTGGTGAGGATGTGGAAGAACTAAAACTCTCATAGGTCAGAATGTAAAATGGTGCAACTACTTTGGAGACTAGTTTGGTATTTTCTTAGAAAGTTAAAATTACATGTACCATTTCAGCCAGTTATTTCACTCCTAGGTATTTTCTCTAGAGAAAAGAAAGTGCATGTATATACAAAAACTTATATGTAAAGTTCACAGCAACTTTATTGGTAATCACTAAAATCTGGAATCAATCCAAATGTCGATCAAGGGCTGAATGGATAAACAAGTTGTGGTATGTCCATATAATGAATACAACTCAGCAATAAAAAAGAATAAGCTATTGACTCAACAATGTGGATGGTTCACAAAATAATTACGCTGAGTGAAAGAAGCCAAAGTAAAAAGAGCACTTACTGTAGATTCCATTTATATAAGATTCCAGAAAATGCAAACTATTGCAACAGAAAGCAAATCAGTGGTGTCTGGGGATGTGGAGGGGATGAAATTAAGGAACGGCAAGAGGGAATAATTAAAAAAGGAATTACAAAGGGTCTTGTGAAATTTCTGAATAAGTGTGTTCACTTTTTTGATTTGGGTGATGGTTTCACAGATATATGCATATGTCAAAGATTATTAAAATAAACATTTTAAATATGTGCAACTTTTTGACTATCAATTATATCTTAATAAAACTATTATAAAGAAAAACCTTTAGAAATAAAATTTTAAATATACTTTAAAATCACCAATGAGGTACAGATGGACATTGTGTGCCTCCAGATGTGATGTCAAGAAGGATGCATCACCCATGCAGTATTTCAAGGAGAATGCACAGTCAAATCTAATCATGAGGAATCATCAAACAAACATGAAATGAGGAATTTTCCATTTAAAAGAATCGAGGAGCTGTGTTTTTTTTTAAAAAAAAAAAAAATATATATATATATATTAACGTCATAAAAGACAAAGAAAGGCAGTAGAAATGTTCCAGATTAAAGGAGGCTAAAGAGACATGACAATTAAATGGAATACCTGACGACTCTGTACTTGTTCCTATACACTAGGAGGGAAAATGTCATATAGGACATTATTGGGTCAAATGACAAAATTGAATATGAGTGACGGACTATATAAAGTATTGTATCAAAGTTAAATTTACTGAAGTTGATAAATGCAGTGTGGTTATGTAAAAGAATCTCCCTATTCTTACGAAATAGACACTGAGTTATTTATGGGTAGGGTCATGGTATATGTAACTTACTCCCAAATGGTTGAGAGAGAGAAAGCATGCAAGCAAATGATAAAGCAAATGTGGTCCAATGTTAATAACGGGTGAATCTGGATAACAGATAAATGTCCTTGTATTATTTTTATTTCGCAACATTTTCTGTGGATTTGAAGTAATTTCCAAATAATTTTTTTAAACTCCAATAGTATCAAGTGTTTTGTCGTACACATTTTAGATATGATTGATATCTACTGATATCAATTGATATTTACTGAAAGTAAAATACTGTGTAACCTTGATTCAACTTTAATATCACCAAAATAGAAATGGGTTTCTAAAGGTTTCTGAAGTATTTCCAGATGCACACAGATTTTTCCTTTCAGTAAATTAACAGAGAACTTTGTGTTTCAATTCCATGATAGTAAAGCATTTCCCTCATCAGTTAAAAGTTTGCAAGGATGTTTGCCTGTGCCTTCTTTTTGCATATTGGCAGCTTAACAGAAAAAGCTTTCTGAGTTTTCAGTAGCGAAATAATGATAAGGTCAAGATATTGAATTGAAACATTTACCTCATTGAGGTGGTTGAAAATATCTTTAAGGTAAACCAAACCATAAATAAAGGCCTTTCTTCCAAAATATTTTAAGAGTAGGTTTGCTTTTTCTTTCAGAAAATCCTCTCTTATTAAAACAAGTACTCTAAGACTGGTCCTTTTGAAAGCCACAGAACTTCTGCAAAGTAGAGAAGGCTTTCTTATTCTCCACAAAATACCTTTAAAATGTGAAGAGTCAGAAATGTACTTTTGAAAAAGTTGGTGGCATTTTTGGCTTATGACAGAACTTTCTTTAGGATTATTTGGACAGCCGTTCTTGTCACTGAATGTCTGTGTAAAATGAGTGAGTGCCCGTGATGGTAAGAGATTTCTTTTCACTGAAGTAGCAAAACTAGCTGATTACCAAGCATGGCAGGGCCTCCATCTATGAAAAGAGAAAAGAAGCCTCTGTCTCCAAAGTTTTGTACGATAAAATCACCTTTTTACCATTTCCAAAAAGTTGTTGACTTTTGCATTTCCAAAAAAAGACTAGTGATATGAGAATTGTTCTCTCATGGCTTTGGCATGGACAGAGCAAGCACAAGCAACAGGAAAGGGAGAAGAGCCTACATCAAAAGATATCTTTTGCGCCCCGCCCCGCCTTACCCGTGAGGGGGCTGGACGGGGTCCGCAGCCTTGTGGGCCTCCGGTGAAATACCACTACTCTTACTGTTTTTCCACTGACTGGGTTAGGCTGGGCGGGGCGCGGCGGGGGTAGCCGCGAAAAAAAATAAAAATAAAAATAAAAGATATCTTTAGGTTCCATTCATTTGTAAAAAGAGGGGAGTAACAAAAGTGCCAATTCCTCAATGAGTGCCTCAAAGTTTTAAGAGAACTATTAACTTTTCCATTTGACAAGGAAACTGATTATAGTTTTTTCCTCTGTTGCAGTCCACAAACCAGTGCAACCATGGTTTGCTAAAGTTTGCCCAATGAAGTGGATCTTCTTTTGTTTGGCACGCAGATAAGAAAATCTATGAGAAGCCCCAAGCAAGGATTTTTTTTTTTTTGAAATGGCAAAACTACATTTTTAGAAGTGTGCCAGTTTTTTCAAAGGAGTTTTCATTTTCAGGGGAAAAAATCTTACATCCTTAGATGCATTTTCAAGATGGACAAAGTGAGATGCTCTTTGGTTTTTGGTTTTTTCCTGGCTTCACAATTTCATTCACAAGAATGTTTCCACACAAATAAAAACTACTGGCCATTGCATCCTATCAGGTTTTAAATGTGGATGGAGCCATCTAATTCCTCATCTTGCTTTCATTACTATTTGTGACCAAGTCGCAAGTATGCTAATACTATTGTAATGTTTTTAATAATTATTATTGAAGGGAATGATTAATATCAGCTAGAAGCTAATGAAAAATAAAAATATAGTTTTTTCTATCAAAGTTCATGGATGCTATGAAACTTAGATAATAGACCCCATTTTAAGAAATCTTGCTCAGGAATGGAGGTAAGCTGCTGACAAAATCTGATACTCCCATGCCCAAAATCAGTCCATAAACTAGCCTAAAAGGGCCTTTTGCAACTTTTTGTTTTCCACGGTGACTTTTCATCTGATGCATAATGCTGACGGCAATATGGTGAGAAGGAAGCTTGAATTTTAGAGTGACACTAATCTACACTTGAATCCCAGTTTTGCTCCTTCCTAGACACTTCACCACCAGGATGTTGTGAAGACTCCGAGAGGCTCTCTATGTGGAAGTGGCTAGCCTAGTGTTTGGCACATACTAGGCACTTAAGAACAGCTGATTACTTTCTTTTATCTCCTTTCCCACCAACAATCTGATGTAAAACTGGATATGTGCTCCAGATGATTTCCCTTGGCCCGCATGCAGGCAATCTTCCACCTAATTTTTTTAAAAGATCATTATCTCTCACTCAGTCCCCATACACACTCTGGAGAACCACTTGCTGCCCCTGGGAATCTAAGAACAAAGCAGCCTGATCTCTGACTCTATGCCAAGGCCCATGCTCCCAAAACGAAGGGCAACGCAAGTTAGAGCACTGCTCATCCATGTTATCACCAAGATCTCAATTATTCACCCTGGAGGCAGACTAGACCATGAACCCAAAGACACAATGTTTTGCTCTCTTCTCCTCAGAGCAGAGCAAATGACATCTATGCTGAGTGAGTGCTTGGCATGCGGTGCATTAATTTGGGTACTGTGCCTAGTGGCTCAGTGGGATCATGGATAGTGGCATCATGTGGGGTTTATGTCTTCATTCATTCACTTGCTCATTCATTCAGCACATCCACATGTGACAAGCAGAGTGCTAGGTGCTAAAAAAGAACAGAACTTGGTACCCATCCTCATGATCATGGAGCCACAGAATATTAATTTTGTAAAGGACTGTAAAATTCATCAAAATCTAACATCACAGATAAATGATTTGCTAAAGATGCCATGAGTTACATGGTGATCAATCACAGGTCTCCAGATTCCCATGAAAATGCTCTTCCCATTATACACACTGCCTCTATTAATAGGTTCTAATACCCATCCTCTCCTACCCTATGCCAAAAGAAGGAAATTGATTTCAAGAGCAAATTTGATGGATGATATACTCTGGGAGGATAAGGAGTATATCAGAGGATCTCAATACTTAGATTGAGTTGCAAAATCCCACAGTCCCCACAGGAAATAATCCAGTATCAGAAGTCTCAAAATCAAAAGGACCTTTCAGAAGGCATCTGCCAAGGGGAATCTTGAAGGAAAAATAGAAACCATGCAAACCCATGCAGTTTAATCTAGAATGTCTGCTCCCCTTGGTGTGATTCTAGAGTCACTATCTCTAACCAGAAGGTAAAGCAGAGAAAATGTGACAAATGAAATGCCTTAAGAGCCTTTCAACCCCAAGTTCCAAAGGCTCAGGGGCTTATCTTTTTGATAAACCTGAGAATATTTTGAAAAAGTGCTGTGTCTTGAAATATGGAAGAAGTGAGAAGCAGATTCAAAAACTTCGCAAACTTGTTCTCCATTTTAGTATCAATTATTTTCAAAGAATCCAATTCCTTCATGTCTAAGATTTCTGGCTCTCTCCTTAGGCAAAGATGGCTCCCCACTCTGACCAGATATAGAACAGGAACATTGTAAATTTTATGGCACTTGAGTTAAGACCTTATTTCACCCAATCTTCATCCGATGGCTAGAAATGTCAGACTCTATGTTTTAATGAATATATTGCTCCTACAAAATAAATCAGTTCAATATGGAAAAAGTCTAGTATCTCTGGTCACAGTACCATTGGCTAACTGAATAGGTTTAGGACACTTAGAATGTCAAGATTGGCACAGTATTCCAGTTTTTTACATGGACAACGGGAACTGTCTATTCTGTAGAGATAGACACCTGAATTATGAGCAAAAATTTCCAGGCTCACAATATAAATTGGCTAAACATCAAATTGTGGGATAATTATAGGAGGGTTGGTTTAGCAGCCCCACAAAGTAAACAGAATCACTTGTTTTAATATAAAACAATAATACTAGAAACAGATTTCTAGTATAGTGAAAAGAGTTCTAGACTGAGAATTTGATGTTCTAGGTGGAAGTCCCAGTTCAGTTACTCACCAGATAATTTTCACTGTCTTGTTTCTGAACTCATAAAGTGAGAGGCTAGCTGAGGTTATCTGACTTATTAATTTCTCTGCTCTCACACATGGAACTGTTCTGGCATATCAAATCACACAGTAAATACCTGTTCATTGTATGTCTAAATCTCAAATAGGCATTGAGTCATGGTAGTTAAAAGTGTGGCCTCTCAAATTAGAAAGTCTTACTTTGAGTGCTGGCTCAATCGGTCACTAGATACGTGACTCTGAAAAATAAAAATAATAATAATAATAAAAAGATATGTGACTCTGGATAAGATACTGAACTTCACCAAGCTTCAGTCTCCTCCTCTATGAAATTGAGATAAAAGCGATACCATGACTATAATAATAATGATTACTATGATGATACGTAAAAATAAAGTTAGCTCAATGTGAACCACATTGATTATCATAATTCTTTTCTGTGGAAAGGACAGAGAATGAATTTGTGCTCTGAGAAAGCACAAATGTGTTTCTTGTGTTCTGAGAAGGCACAAATGTGTGCCTTGTGTGACTGGCTACCCTTAGGCATGAATGATCATTGGCCTATGGGGAAGAAGCAAAAGGTTTTCTTTCTGGAGCTTAAGACCTATGCCCACAGCATCCCCGGGCTCCTTTGCTTCCTGCACGAGGCACTTCTGGGTCCGGATGGGCAAATCACTCTTGTTGATCTTCTCCCTGTTCTGCCTCCTTGCAGGTGAGTCACAGGTCCAAGGTGACAGGATCCAGGGAGCCCCAGGGAAATGCCACAAGCCCAGGAGATGCCCATGCAGGGCTGAGCTTTGACCACGTGTGTGAGAGGCGGGAAGCCAGTTTCAGAACGGCCCTGCTTTCTGCCCTGCCGCCGGCTCTTCTGCCGGCTTAGACCTGCTGCAATCCTCTGCCAGACACTCAAGCCGCCAACGCTGCCCGCGCCCCTCACCCTGCTTCCCCCTCTTTCCCTGCCCTTCCCTATAATACAAAAAAACGCATAAGATTTTCCTTAAAAACCTCTTTTCCATTCACAAATCTATAATCAATTTCCAGAGGGAACTGGTCATGAATCATTTTGGCGTTTGTCTTAGTGACAGACAATGGCTTTTGACATCCTTTCCAGGGCCTTTATATTAAAACAAGTGATTCTGAGAGAGGAAATACTGGATGTTTTGGAATCAGACAGATCAAAGCAATGGTTCAGTCACTGACTTACATTCTCTGTTCCTTTGGTTGCTTATCTGAGAAATGGGGAAGATAATAATACCTACTTGCAAGATTTGTGTGAGGCTTAAATCAGATACAATGTGAACAAATATGGCCCAAAGGAGATGCTTGATAAATGCTATTTTCCTTCCTCACCTAGGTGCATTAGTGGGAGGAATTTTTTAAATGGAGGCTGTATTTTGATTAGCTTACTCCATATTACCTTGTAAGGGTATCACTGACTATGCTATAATTCATGAGGCCTTACTTAGATCAATTCAAAGTTCAAAAGAACAGAATATATGATATAATATCTAAGAAGCAATATACAATACAAGCAAAGTCAGATGTCAGGAAGCCCATAATAGTAACACTAGCTTGGGTAAAATATTTTAAAGCTCTCACCCTCCTTATCACCCTAACGCTCTCTGTAGCCCTGTCAAGCAGGCCAAGCCAACATGAATAGCACCATTTTAAAGCTGGAGAAATCAAATGACTTGGAAGCTAAATGTTTGCTCAAAGTTGCCCAGGTTGAAAGGGCTGGAGCTGGGAACAGATCCTTTTCCCCCCGCATAACCACATTTTCTTTCCATTACTCTGGGATGAGGAATTGTTGAGAGCTCAAATGGTGCACTGTCCAAATAGTCTACCACCAGCTCTTCATCCAGCATCCCTCCCCCGCCCAACCACACACACCCCAGGTCTGGAGAGTTCCTGCTCCTTCCCAGGCCTCGTCCCTGGGCTCACACCTGCTCTGTGCTCTGCAGAAGCCACTCGACTGAAGTGCATAACCTGCCACCTTCGCACACGCGCAGACCGCTGCAGAAGAGGTTTTGGTGTCTGCATTGCTCAGAATGACGAGACCTGCATGCACTTAAAGATATATCAGGGTAAGTTAGAGGGCCAGGGAGGTGGTGGGAGGCTCTTAAGAAAAACTTAGGAGGGTGGAACTGCCATTTTACATCTCAGACTAAGGCTTACCCCTGCGAGCAACCAGATGCTGGATGCCCCAGCCAAGTAGCACGGGTCCCTGGGCATGCAGGCAGAAGAGGACTTGGGAAAGCAGGACAGGAGGAAGAAGCTGTGGGGACTTCCATCCCCCCAAGAAAACTGACCAAACAGATTTTGACTCTGGAGACACGAAAGCACTAGCTGCTGATTCCCTAGCAGGAAAAGGAATGAAGAGCTGGGGGTGCTTGGGGATCTCAGGCAAACAACCCCTGCAGCTGACAAGTGATTTTTGCATGCCCCTGCCTGGGTGCCTGATGGTGCCTACCTAGTGCCTGATGAAATTTTCACTGACAGAACTGGTGCCAGGTTTGACTTGTCTTTGGAGAACTTACATCACTGGCTTTTTTTTCCTCTCATTCCTCCCTGGCACAGATAACAAACTCAAGATAATATATATGGAGTGTCAGAAATTCTGCAGAAACCTAACATTTAAACTCAACGATCGGACTTACGTTCATAAATGCTGCAGTCACAATTACTGTAACTTGAAGTACTAAGATATTTGCCCTCCTGAGGTCTTACTTTAGGATGCCATTGATGCTTCTCACTCTTCACATTCTGCCTGCCCTTGCTTTCCTGCCCTGTCTGCCCTCACAGAACCCTGCTCTCTCCTTAATTCAGTGTCCTGGCCCCTAGCCTCAGGGACGGTCCTGGTGCCTTCAGCTTGACTCTTACCTTAGAGTACCATGGGTCTGAACAACAGATTTTTCCTATTACAGGGATTGGCATTTTCATGTTCCAAGAAGCAGCTTGTCCCAAAGAGCTCCTTGAGATCAAGAAAGAGAGACCCAGTAGAGTCAGATTTAAAGCAGGACTGTTCTAGAGCCTTTTAGTTAGCTTTGATAGTTGAGAGACCCTCAAAATCCTTCAGCTAAAAATTCACAAATATTTTTTATCTAAAACTCCCTTGTATCATCACTACAGTTAAAAAAAAAAAAAAAACATAAAATGGATTGGAAACTCGAAATTTTCCTCTTTGGCCACAAAGTTATTTTAATTAGTGGGAAGTGTCCACTCCAGACTCTATCATTGTGATTTTCTTGGCATTTACCAAGGGCATCCATATACAACATTAGCAGGAAACATTAAACAAGAAACTTTCCTGTCTCAGTGACATTCACACCTCACACACAGCTATTTTTATTCCTGTCAAGATGAACATTCGAGATACATTGTAACATTTCTTCCCTTTCCTTTCCTAATCTTCCTCTATTCTTTTCCTCCTTTGCCACCCACCTCCACTATCACCTCCCCAGCAACCCACTCCATCATTATACAAATGAATATTCAAGGTGTTTTATATCTTCTTTGAGACACTCAAAATGATCCATTTTTTTGTTTGCCTAATTTACCCCCAGCATGTTATAAAACACAGCAAGAACAGGTGCCATGTCTTCCTCATCTCCATTCTATTGCCATTAGCTGACAAATGAATATTTATTGTGTTTAGCGGAACAGACAATGAAGTTGATGGATTTTTTCTTGTTCATCTGTTTAGTTTTCAGGACATATGATGCCTTCATACTTTTTGGCTGCATACCTATTTTGTTGAGTATAATGAAGAAATGGTCATTTCTGCTCCCTTCTAGACAAAGAATGGTCACTCCAGTGCCATGTGTTTTCCTAAAAGAGATTATGCAAAGGACATATTTTTTTATTATGAGACTCCCCAGTGTTCAGATATCTTAACCAAAAATTATTTCTTTGATGACATTTTTCCAAAACTTATTAGCTAAACTTACTTCAAAATTCATAATCAACCCTATTTTATATCAAGGTCTTATAAAATAGACCTGGGAGTTTATAAAGGGTAATCTGACCCAGCAGCTGTGTTGGAAATATCTAAGATGTGTGTTGTCCTGCATTTAGTAATGTCAAGATTGATCACATAGGTTTGTTTGTTCTCACCTTGATCTACACAATATAAAGATTCCCTTCAATCTTTCCTCCAATAGTTTTAGCCTACATTGATTATTATTACCTAGATCCATTATTTCATTAAACAATTATTTTGTTTTCTTAATTGGAGTAAAATTTACACATAATAAAATATATATATTTGACATATATAGTTTGATTAGTTAAAGCTGTGTAACCACCATCCCAATTAAAACAGAACATTTCCACCACCCTAGTAAGTTTCTTTAGGTAACCATTCACTTTCAAAGGTATTATTCTTACTTCTACCACCATAGAATAGTTTTTCCTGTTCTTTAACTTAAAGGAAATGAAATCTTACAGAAAGTACTCTTTTGGGTCTGGCTTCCTTCATTCAACATAGTATGTTTAAGGTTCATGCATGTTGTTGCTTGTATCAAAAGTTTGTTTGTTTGTTTCTATTCCATTGTATCCATATGCTGCAGTTTGTTAAATCCATTCTCTTATTGATGGACATTGAGTTATGTCCAGATTTGGGTTATTATGAATAAAACTACTATGGACATCCTTACATAAGTCTTTTGGTGAACATAACTTGGATAATTAAGGGTGGAATTCATGGGTCAGAGGGTAGGCATTTACATAACTTTAAAAGAAACCTCAAAATAGTTTGCCAAAGAGATGGTACCAATATACAGTCCTACTGGTGGTTACTCCACATATTCCTCAACACTTATTATTGTCAGTCATTTTAATCTTAGTTATTCTAGGAGAGGTGAACTTGTATCTTGCAGTTTCCTGATAACTAATAGTATTGAGCAAATTTTCATGCTTCAGATTAGAGAATAATTCACCCATATTTCCTTTTAATATGTATATGGATTAAATTAATATTTACATTCTCCTTTGGAATTTACCCTTGCAAGTGATTGATCCAATTTAATCTGTTTCCATATGCCCAACAATACTTACTTAAAAATTCATATTTTTCTCTATTAATTTGAAATGACTCTTTTATAATACACTAAGTTTTCATTAGCATTTAACTCTGATTCTGGGCTCTCTACTCTGTTATGCCTGCCTCACAATATATACACACACACACACAAAAATAACTCAAACTGAATTATAAGCTTAAAGTTAAAGGTAAAGCAATAACATTTTTAGAAGCAAGCACAGAATACATTATGACTTTGGGATAGGCAAAGATTATTTAAACATGATTTAAAAAGCAGTAAACATTAAAAAATGATAAATACGACTTCATTAAAATTAAGAATGTCTATTCATCAAAATACACCATTGAGAGAGTAAAAAGGCAAGTTAAAGACTGGGAAAAGATATTTGTAATACATATATCCTACGTATATACATAGAACTGTATTCAGAACATAAAAAGAACTCTTACAGGGTGATGTCCTCAACACGGTGACTTAAAACATATCCCCTGGAAAAGTCTTCCCTCAGAATCAACTAATAAAAGAACTAATCCCACTTGCTTAGAAATCTGGTGGATGATAGAGACTGAAGAAGGTCTCCAAAAATGCTGAATTGAAGAAAAAGAAAAATGGTCTCCAATATCAGGTAGGTCTGGGATCTGCCAGTCCAGATCTCTCCCCCTCACTCAGTCCCACACAGTTTGGGAGTCATTAAAAGGCAGCACAGTCCGGGTCCTTCCTGCCATAGATGCAGACAATAGAGCCATTCACAGCAGGGAATTAGAATCCCACAAATATCTAGGCACAGGGGCCCAAGTTCATGTAGACCCAAGGCAGAAAACAAGCCACTGAGGATAGCCACATACAAACACATAAATATATATATCCAAGAAGCACAACATACTCCAAACAGAATAAACCCTAATAGACTTACCCCAAGACACATACTAGTCAGAATGTCAAATTCCAAAGACAGAGAATTGTGAAAGCAGCAAGAGAAAATGGATTCATCATATATGAGTGGTCTAAATGCCAATTTCTCATCAGAAACCATGGAAGTGAGAAGACAACGATATGATATATTTAAAGTATGGAAAGAGAAAAACTGCCAGCCAAAAATTCTTTATCTGGCAAATTATTCCTTCAAAAATGAAGGTGTGGTAGTTTGAGTCTTTTGTGGACCCCAGAAAAAATTATTTTCTTAAGCTAATCCATTCCTGTGGATACATCTATTGTAGATGGGACCTTTTGATTAGATTCAGTTAAGGGACTTTCCTTTTGATTAAATCACTTCAGTAGCGCATGACCCAGGGTGGGTCTTAATTTTCTTACTGGAGTCCTTTATAAACTGGAGTAATATGAAGAAAATAGGCTTCAGATAGAAAGAAAACTACAGGAACAGATAGAATAACACTAGAGCAAGAAGCTGAATTCACCAAAACCCAGGAGAGAGGAAGACAAAGCTGAAAGCAACGAGGTCTGGAGGAGTAGGCAGAGACAGCATATGCCACTAGGTGCCTCATCGCCCACAGCTGCAGCTCAGAGAGAAAGCATCTCCTGATAATGCCTTGATATGGACACTTTCATGGCCTCAGAACTGTAAGCTTATAAGTTAATAAATCCACAGTGTAAAAGCCAATCCGATTCTGGTATATTGCCTTGGCAACCTTTAGCAAAGTAAAACAGAGGGAGACTTTAAAATATTCACAGATAAACAGAAACTGAGAGAGTTTGTCAACAAAAGACCTGTCCTATAAGAAGTATTAAAGGGAGTTCTGCAGATTAAAAAGAAAAGACTGGAGAGAATGGCTTGGAATAGTGTGAAGAAAATGAAGATTTTCAGTAAAGGTATCAAAAAGGATAAATGCAAAACCCAATAGTACTGTATCCTCAATATACAACTCTACCCTTTAATTAAGAGTCAAAATACAACTGAACAAGAGAAAGGCATATTTCATGATAATGGACATGTAAAATAGAAAGAGGTAATGTGGAATAAAAGCAACATAAAGAGGAGAAACAGAGGGAGCAGAGGATATGTATGCTATTGAAGCTAAGTGGGTGTCTTTTCAAATTAGTAGGTTATAGATGTAGGTGGCATAACATAAACCCCAGGGTAACCACAAACAAAGTATTACCCCCAAAACAAAGTATCCCCCGCCCCCCGCCGGGATGGCTCCCTCGTCTATTTGCTCATTGTTTTATTTTTTTATTTTTTGCTCATTGTTTGCATTCTTTGTCTGCTTGTTGTATGTTTGCTTTTTCTCTTTAGGAGGCACTGGGAACTGAACCTGGGGACTCCATGTGGGAGGCGGGCACCCAACCACATGAGCCACATCTGTTCCCATAAAGTATTTTTAAAATATTCAGAAACAGAAATGAGAAAGGGATCAGTCAGATACATCACATGATCAACTATACAAAAAAGGAGGTTTCAATAAAGGAAAAGAGAGGCAAAAAAAAGAAGATATGACTTATAAAGACCAAATGATAAAATGGTTGAAGTAACTACTGCCTTACAGTAATAACACTGAATGTTAATAGATTAAACATCCCAATCAAAAGACACAGAGGGGCAGAATGGATAAAAAAGCATGATCCAACTATAGGTTGTTTACAAGAGACTCACCTAAGACCTAAATACACAAATAGGTTGAAAGAGCAAAGTTGGAAAAAGATATTCCATGCAAATAGTAATAAAGAAGAGCTGGGGTAGCTATAGTAATATTGGACAAAATAGACCTTAAGTCAATAGCTGTTACAAGAGACAAAAATGGACACTATATGTTAATAAAAGAGTCAATCCACCAAGAAGAAATAACAATCATGAATATTTGTGCCCCTACCATAATGCCCCAAAATACAGGAGGCAAACACTGGCAAAACTGAAGGAAGAAATAGACATCTTTACAATAATAGTTGAAGATTTCAATACACCACTCTTATCAATAGTAGAACATCTAAACAGAAGATCAATAAGGAAACAGAGACTTGATAATATAAATGAACTAGATCTAACAGACATATACTTAACATTGCACATGAAAAAAGCAGGATATACATTCTTCTCAATAGCACATGGGTTGTTATCCAGGATAACAAGAACACAACATATCAGAACTATGGGATGCAGTGAAGGCAGTGCTGAGATAGATATGTATAATCCTAAATTGTACATTAAAAAAAAGAAGAAAAGAGCTAAAATCAAAACCTAACTGAACACCTGAAGGAACAAGATAAAGAAAATCAAACTAAACTCAAAGCAAGCAGAATGGAAGAAATAACAAAAACTAGAGTAGATATAAATGAAATACAGAATAAAAAAACAATAGAGACACAATAGCAACTAAAAGAATCAAATATCTAGGAATAAATCTAATGAAGGATGTAAAGGCCTTGCACACAAAAACTACAAAAATTGCTAAAAGAAATTATAGAAGACCTAAATAAATGGAAGGACATTTCGTGTTCATGGATCGGAAGACTAAATATCATTAAAATGTCAATTGTATCCAAATTAATTAACAGATTCAATGCATTCCCAATCAAAATTCCAAGAGCCTACTTTGCAGAAATGGAAAGGCCAAGTATCAAATTTATTTGGAAGAGGCCCCAAAGAACCAAAAACATCTTGAAAAAGAAGAACGAAGTTGAAGGACTCAAGCGTCCTGACTTTAAAGCATATTATAAAGCTGCAGTGGTCAAAACAAAATGGTACTGGCACAAGGACTGATATATAGACCAATGGAACTGAATTGAGAATTCAGAAATAGACCCTCACATTTATGGCCAATTGATTTTTGACAAGGCAACTAGTCCACTAACTGGGCCAGAACAAACTGGATATCCATAAGCATAAAAAGAAGGACCCCTATATCATACCCTATACAAAAATTAACTCATGTGGATCAAAGACCAAAATATAAAGTATCAGAATTATAAAACTCCTAGAAAAGAAATGTAGAGAAACATCTTCAGGATCTTGGGTTAAGAAATGGTTTCTTAGACTTTACGCCTAAAGCACAAGCAATGAAATAAAAAGTAGATAAATGGGACATCATCAAAATTAAAAACTTTTGTGCATCAAAGGATTTTATCATGAAAATGAAAAGACAACCTAACTCAATGGGATAAAGTATTTGGGAACCATATCTGATAAGGGTTTAATATCCAGAATATATAAAGAAATCCTACAAATCAATAATAGACAAACAACCCAGTCACAAAATGGGCAAAACACTTGAATTGACATTTTTCAAAGAGGATATACAAATGGCTGAAAAGCACATGAAAAGATGCTCAGGATCATTAGCTATTAGGAAAATGGAAATCAAAACCACTATGAAACACCATTTCACATCTCCTTTTGTTTTTAATTACAAGTGTTGGAGAGGATGTGGAGAAATAGGAACACTCATTCATTGCTAGTGAGAATGTAAAATCGTGCAGCTGCTGCAGAAGATAGTTTGGCAGCTCCTCAGGAAGCTAAATAGAGATTTACCATATTATCTAGCAATCCTGCTAGTAGGTATATAACCAGAGGAACAGAAAGCAGGGTCTTGAAGAGATATTTACACACCGATGTTCATAGCAGCTTTGTTCACAATTGCCAAATGATGGAAGCAACCCAGGTGTCCACCAACCAATGAATGGATAACAAAATGTGGTATAAGCATACAATGGAATATTATTTAACTGTGAAAAGTACTGAAGTCCTCATACATGTGACAATACGGATGAACCTTGCAGACATGCTGAGTGAAATAAGCCAGACAGAAAAGAACAAATATTGTGTGATCTCACTGATACGAACTAATAATATAATAATAAACTCATAGAGTTAGAATCTGAATACCAGGGGCTGGGATGGTGATATAGAATGGGGAGTTAATGCTTAATTTGTACAGAATTTCTATTTAGGTTGATTGCAAAGTTTTGGACATGGATGATGGTGATGATAGCACAATATTGTGAGTATAATTAGCAGCATTAAATTATATATGTGAATGTGGTTAAAAAAGGAAAACTAAGGTTGTATAAATGTTACTAGAATAAAAATTAAAACAGAAAACATAGAACTGTATAACACAGTGAACCCTATTGTAAACAATGGACTAATAGTACAAGTATAAAAATGTTTTTTTGCGAATTATAACAAATGTACCACACTTGTGCAAGGTGTTGATAACAGGGTGGTCTATTAGAAAAAATAACACCTAATGTAAACTATGGACTACAGTTAATAGTCCAATTATAATATTCTTCATCACTTGTAACCAAGTTACCACACTAAAGCAAAATGTTAATAATTGGGGGAGTATTAGGAAGGCTGTATTTTTTTTTTAGGAGGTACCGGGTGCATGGAAAGCAGGTGCTCAAACCACTGAACTACACCTGCTACCAGAATGCTGTATTTTTTACATGATTTTTCTGTAAACTTACAACTTCCCTAATTTAAAAAATTAAATTAAAAAAAAA
>JAQZBX010037074.1:0-23942 GCA_029593785.1 Cabassous unicinctus | reverse complement strand
GTTTAGAGTCACTTCCTAGGGCCTTGGGTAGGGAGACTATAGAGGCCAGGAAAAGCCTCTCCTACCTTTTTTTTTTTTTAATGCATACATATAAATTTATTTTTGAATCAAACAATATGTTACACAATATATTTGGTTCATAGTAACGCATTCATACAGTATTTGTCCTTTTGTGTCTGGCTTGCTTCACTCAACATAATGTCCTCCAGGTTCATCCATGTTTCCATATGCTTTTCGACTTCATTTCTTCTTACAGCTGGATAATATTCCATCGTGAGAATAGACCACAGTTTGTTTATCCATTCATCTGTTGATGGACACCTGGGTTGTTTCCAACTTTTGGCAATGGTGAATAATGTTGCTATGAACATCGGTGTGCAGATGTCTGTTCATGTCACTGTTCTCAGTTCTTCTGGGTATATACCCAGGAGTGGTATTGCATGGTCACGTGGCAAGTCTATACTCACCTTCTTTAGGAACTGCCAAACAGTCCTCCATAGTGGTTGTACCATTCTGCATTCCCACCAACAGTGAAGAAGTGTTCCTATCTCTCCACATCCTCTGCAACACTTGTAGTTCTCTGTCTTTTTAATAGTGGCCATTCTGATAGGTGTGAAATGATATCTCATTGTAGTTTTGATTTGCATTTCCCTAATCATGAGTGATGTTGAGCATTTCTTCATATGTTTTTTTGCCATTTGTATTTCTTCTTTGGAGAAATGTCTATTCAAGTCTTTTACTTATTTTTAATTTTCTTATGTGAAATTCATTGGTCTGCCAGGAGATGGCGCTCTTTGGAAGCTCTCACTTCAATGCCTGATCAGAGTGTATTTGTTGTGACACAGACCAGATCAATGTGATAGAGCTTCCTGTCTGGGGGCTAAGAGCCTTGTAATTCAAACTTTCCAAGACAGTTCTCCAGGCTTCTCTGGCAGCCCCCTCCCTTTTCCCAGCTAGGAAATATTTCCACTGCCCTCTGAGTCCTCAATAATCAGTCCCTGTTAGTAGAGGAGGAGATTGGGAGGTTTGTATATCTTTAGCCCCTTGCAGGCTCCAAGGCAAACAATGGCGCAGCCCCACTCAGCCTGGAAGGGCTCTCGGACACAAACCTGCCAGTCAAAAGCCGAGTCGGCCCCAGGCTCTCTCTCCCCTCTCCTGTGGAGTCCTCGACAATTAGTCCAGGCAAGGAGAGAGGGAGAGTGTGAGGGTCGGATTTCTCCAGTCCTTCGTGGGCTCCCAGGGCAAACCACTGTGTGGTCCCACCTGGCCTGGAAGGGTCCATGGGGCTCCGCAGCCCAAATTTGCAGGTCAGAACCTGAGTCAGCCTTAGGCTGTGTCCCTCTCTCTCCCCTTTCCTGGAGTGGTAGATTCCTGGAGCCCCCTTTGTAGTCGCAGGCCCAGAGACCCGAGAATTCTGAAGAGTCTTTAGTGTGGGGGAGGGTGCCGGCAGCAGCAGCCGCTGCTGGTTTCAACTCACAGTTCTGTTGTCACGATTTCCCTCTTTTGTCCCTCTCTCCTCTGGGTGGTGTGCAGCCTTCACCTGCTGTCCTAAACCCTAGAAGATTTTTTTCGGGGCTGTTTCAGCCTATCCTCTACCTATTTTTCTAGAGAAGAGATTCCCGTGTCTTACTAGTCCACCATCGTCCCGGAACCTCCTAACCAAAATTTAATTTTAATGACAAAAGGAACATTTGCTAATTAGCAGTGCTGGGGAATTCACAGACATATTCAGCCCTCACCCCTCTCCCCCTTTTTTATTGTGTGAAGATGTTTTAGTCTGTTCCATTCCACAGCCCTAATGAAAAGGCCTGAACAGACCTTAAACCAGAAACCTGGAACAAGCAGCCCCAGGTGCTAATCAGGGAAGGAATGTTCAGTGATAGGGCCCCACCATAGGTCCTATAAATATCTCACCCTCTGAGCAGCACAGATTTGTCTCTCCTCTCTGACAGGAAGTGGGACATGTGAAGCTGTCATCCACTGACCTTGTCCCAAGCAGCTGGCCTGCCTGGGAGACCCGGCATGATAGGATCTCTTCCCCTGCTCTTTTGGACCCTTTCTGATGTGTACGTAAAAAAGTGATCATTTGCTGAAAGTTTCTGTTGTACCTGAGCCTGTGAGGAACCATGTGGCAACTCATTCTATAAGAAGCAGAGTTCAAAAAATTTTTATTAGCAAATTAGAAAAATTATCTTAAACAAAGATGATGAGGGGTGCTAGAGACAACCACCATGGCTGGAAAAGAAAAAACCACAATTGATGGTCCAAGAGGATTAAGTAAGGTAGTAAAATGAGCACGGTATCAAAAAGCATACAAGGAATGCAGCTTGTAAGAACTGTGTGCCCCCACCGACCAGAATGTTACTAAAATGCACTGTCTAGGTCCCAGTTCTGAAGGGTGAGAGAAACAAAGAGCACTGAGAGGCTGAAGAGAAAGGAACAAAAGCTAAAGAGAGAAATAATGAGACACAAAGAGGAGACCACGGAATTTCACCTAGAGAAGCAAGGATTGTTAGCAACTATATAATATTCTATTGTATATTTTATAGAGAATATTAGGTTTTCTTCAGTTTGTCTATAGATAGAATATGAAAATATTTTTATTGGGTAGCAAATAGGATTTTGACTTGGAAAAAAATTCTTAACACTGCAGTCATTCGCATGATCTACTAAAAGGGCCAGTTCCATTTCCTACTCTGGTGATAGTCGAAGAGGAACAGGTTCCTCCCGTCTACGCTGGTTTAGATGCAGTCCAGCTCTATGTAAGAGTTATTTCTGGTCTACAGTAGAGCTCAGGGACCACGATTCTGATAGGAGCTAAATCCAACCTAACTTCAGGTTCACGCACACCTGGTGAAGACAACTCATCAGGACCACTTGGGCCCACCAGTATCTCGCAAGAGAGCCTGAGTCCCTCAGTTTATCAGCCAACCAACTGTCATTGGCAGAGAACTTACTTTAATCTGAGGAAGTACTTTTCTAGGTTAGTATTACTGAGAACAGCTGCAACTTGGGTGGGAATCTTCTTTGTTTTTTCAGTTGTGTAAAAATACCCAGAAGCTATACAGTGGTTCTAAATATAAAGAAGAGTGCGCAGGAATCCAGTAATTAAGGGTCTCCTGTTGCTTCCTGAGTGGAAATTTTCAGAGACCACCATGATAATTTACTCACATGTGACTGAGAAAGAAAGGAAGTGCCAGGAGAAAATTCAGGATGAATTAGGAGTCTAGGAGGAAGATTTCAGTCAAACCTATGTCTGATTTGAGCAAACTCAAGAATACCTCAAGTAAGTAATGCAAAATCACCTCAGTTTCAGAACTAATTCTTTAGTTGTAAAATTATTTCTGTTTTTCAAATTAATCTTGTTGCTAACATTGCAATAGGTCCTCAGTAGGAGCCTCAACTCTGCTACACCGGGAGGTTTTTAGGTCTGGAAAGGAGTGTAATGTCTGCACTTCTAACATGTGCCCAGGGAATGCTGAAACTGCTGCTCTGGCATCCATGCTTTGGATATGAAGGTTTACGATACCTTCACAACTAGCTTAGTAGATGCTATTTTAGCCGCTAAAAGACACCCTCTTAAAAAAAAAAATCAAACCAAGAAGCTAGGACAATTTCCCTTGAATAGGCTTTACAATTTCCAATGCAGTAGCATAGCTAAAATGGTTGTGCCTCTTTAGGCCAAGAGAGAGCGCTTTCAAGTTGGGACCTCTAGAGTAAGCCGTCAGGCAAAGCAGTGTAGATCAGAGCCAGGCAAGCCTCCACCCATGGAGGTCGGGATCATTCCAAAGCACCATGCCCAAGTGGCTATAGCAAATTCGGGTTTAATCAAGGTCATTGTCAATATCCAAGAGTTACAGCCTGGTTGCTGGAGTCCAGCAAAAACCACAGAGTAAGAGGTAGTAGTTTTACTCCAGAAGTCTCAATCTAGATTGAAACTTGACCCATCCTATATCTGAGTGGGAAGAGACAAGGGCCAAGCCTGACGGGGTGGTTGGGCCCTGGCCAGATGGGCAGGGGTTCCATGCAGGGTGCCTATGGCAGAGAACCATCCCAGGGCAGAAATCCAGGCCATCGGGATGGATGGACACTCAGATTGAGGATCAGGGAGAAAGGTGCAGCTCATTGGGTACCCAGAGGCTCATCTCAAAGGCAGCAGATGCTAGGATTAGGGTGACAAACCTAATTTCAAACTCCTGAACCTTAGCTCTTAATGTACTATCAGGCCTGTTTCCTGTTTAACTCATGAATTGGCTGAGTTTGGGCCTGCAGACTAGAAGTCTTCAATAATTGAAGCTAAGTGGTGCTTAGAGAAAAGAAGGGCATGGCTGCCAAATACTGTATACCTAATAGATGCTAGGCACTGTTGCTAGGTGCTTAATACATACTTATCTTTTTTTCTGGGAAGAAAGGAAAATGAGAAAGATGTAAGTCTTTGAAGCGTTACTAGTCTAGTGGGAGAGACAACTTTAACATAAATAATTACAAGTTCACATAGTCACCTAGATGAAAAGGGAGATATAAAAGTAGAACTTTCCGGGGACTTTCTACATTTAACTGTGAATACTAGCCATTCAAACCAGGGATTAGCAAAAAAAGAATAAGTGTTAGTACTATCGGGGCAAGGATTACTGCCATTACAAAAAGTTTGCATTAAATTTGGAGGGCGAATACTTTATGGAAAATGCAAAAATTAACCAAGATAGTGGTTATGATTATGATAAAAGCAAGCCCAAGAACACTGCCCCTCTCCTCCTAGAATATCTAAGACAGCTTTTCCCTTGTCTTAGAACCAAACTGGAGAGGAGCTGTGTGGATGATCTCTGAGCTTATCACTCGCCTCCTTTGGCTTCTTCCTGCCTTTTAAATTGCCTTTCAAGTCTCCCTGGGGAAGCAGGCCGGTTTACTCCATCTGTTCAGGAGTTTAGAAAACGGTCTTGCTAAATATGCCTTTAGTAAGGGTGGAAGACAGGTAAGTAAGAGTCCACATGACTCCAAAGGCTGTCCCTAACCTGAGTGTGGTGGTGAGAGCACCAGCGGGTGTCCAGAGGGACCCTGGGTGGGCTCTCGTGATGACAGTGGTAGCCACGCATCCAGGAAAACTACCAAACGGACCTTGCCCGTCAGGGTGGCTGCCTGCAGGACTAAACGTACCAAAGGGGGAGTTCTTTCCATCTACTTTGGCGAGTCGTTCACAAGACTGAGATTCAGGTGAGAAATTCTAAACTGACAATATTTTTTAAAGGGGCATTTAAGGGCCCAACACAGAAATATTTCCCTTACTGATGCCTGAAATTACACTTCTGGTAACTGCCTTCGTTTAGGCCATTTTGTCTGTGCAAGATTGCCAGTCCTGGAGCTCTAATTTTCTCTTAAGTACTATGATGCAATTAAACGATCACTGCTGCCTTATGCAATAACAATTTTCCGAACTGCTAGGCATGAGCGAGGTTAGATACCTGAGAGAAGAGGGAATACAGCACACGATGTTCTTCATGAGAAGAGGAAACCATAGATAAGAATGTTGTTTTGTGCAGAACATGGAACCGAGCTTATACTTTTAAAAACTAAAAACATCTAAAGCCAATGGGGAACATTTCTCAACCATTGCTTAATTTAGCCCTTTTACCTCCAGGCTTGAGTTGAAATACGTTTATAATGCACCCTAAGCAGCTTTGGGGAGCTAGATTATACCACTTGTCCTGTGTTTTCACTGCCTCCACCAGGCACACAAATCACATAGAGTGGGGTCAGTAACCACAGCTTCCTTGCACAGCACTTTCGTAAATTATCTATGAACCCCTCCTTGTCTTTGGGTTTATTCATTCATTTTTTTTTTTAAGATTTATTTATTTTATTTATTTATCCTCCCCTTGCTGCTTGTGCTGCTGTGTCCATTCGCTGCGTGTCTTCTCTGTGTCTGCTTATCTCCCCCTTGCTGTGAGGTCTTGCCACATCAGCCCACGGCGCCGCGCGAGCCGGCCTGCCCTCACAAGGAGGCACCGGGAAGCGAACCCGGGGCCTCTCATATGGTAAACGGGTGCTCTATCCATTGCGCCACACCCGCTTCCTGCCGTGAGGTTGCTGCATCAGCCCACCGCACCACTCAGGCCGGCGTGCCCTCACAAAGAGGCCTCGGGACGCGAACCCGGGCCTCCCATATGGTAAACGGGGGCTCTATCCACTGAGCCACACCCGCTTCCCTATTCATTCATTTTTAATAAAATGTCATCAGCTCACAATTTGCACACAAACTGTTCGAAGATCTTTAAAAATATTAACTCATGAATTCTTATAACCCATAAGGTAGATACTATTATGATCTCCATTTTGCTCATTAATTTAAGTAACTTTTTCAAGGTCACACTGTCAGTCAGTGGCTCTTAACCACTGTTAGGCTACCTGTGTATTAAGGAAAGTTCTGTTACATGGTGCCATGTCTTGGAAGAAGCCAGAGATCAGAGCATGCACCACCTCTACTTATCATTAGCATGAGCCTTTGATGAGAAATGTTTACTAGATTATGTAGCTATCATTAAAATAAATGCAGTTTAATCTCCCCTTCTTAATCAGCTCAGCTTTAAAAATAATTATATTGCATACAGGATGCAAACTACTAGACTGAATCCTTCAACTCAAAATTTTTTTCATGAGTCAGTCCCGCAAGTATTTCCAACACCCTATTGACTTAGAGACAAAACCTTTGGAGGGGAGGGAAATCCTCCTTTGATTTTCACTTCTGTTAGTAGCCTCACCTGATAATTCATATGCACTCCAGTAAATATATCTTCATCACCCTCAGGAATGACAAGTCATACTCTTGTCACTCTTGTGGGAGTTAAGCCTTGACACTGAGAGAATCTGACAAATAACGTTCACCTGGACCTTCCAAACTCTATTATAATTACTTGATAAAGATCTTCAGGAAGGTTAATAATTTCATGGGTTGACAAGGTCTAGAGAATAGGGTCAATGAATACTCTGACACCTTTAAATTTGGCTTATAAAACCCAAGGTTCTGCTGTGTGTGCAATCGTTAGGACAAATCATAAGAAAATATGAAATGTGTGAACATGTGGCATTATTCTTTCAAAAACATGTGCTTGTGAGGGCAGTTTATACAATGCTTAGTTTGACTAAAAGAACAGTTCATTGATGTTCACTAGGTTTAGATCCAGTAGCTTTGGCTTTATGTAATATCTTTTATTTTAAAGCTGGCTAACTACAAGTGGGTGTGTTGTTTTATAAATGAGGTAGATCCACTTTGAAGGTGAATGGGAAGAGGCAATCTTCTGTGTAAGTGAAAAGACAAAGCTACATTTTACTAAAGATAAATCCATTCCCAGGGGAAAGGACAATTTTTAAATCTACTGTATTTCTTATCCAAATGTTTGAAAACATGAAACACTCCCTATCCAGTGTTCAGCTCTTCTTTCTCATATGCCCAATTCTTTTCACTCTAAATGTCATTTTGATGTTAAAATACCACACATTTACATCCACTGACCAAAAATCTTAGAACATCAAAAAAATGGTAATAAAGCGCTAGGATTTCACACACCCAGTAATGCTGATCTCACCAGACTACACAAACAGGATTCCTTCAAGTTGTTTTATTGATGATGGAAATAGTGCACAATTACGATCTGATGAGGAATCTGCAAACAATGAAAAATGAGTCTATTGCCAGCACAATACATTTATTCCAGGTCCTTTAGACTTACGAATATAGAGTTCTTTCACAGCAGATGGTTCATATGTAACAAAGCCACTTTAGAATATTTAGTTGTGCTTCTACAAAACCTTCAAAGAATGAGGTAGTTTCCTTTACATTACCCATTATATTTCCCACATTTGCATTCTTACATTTTTAGTGAGCTTAAATCCTTTTAATATAATCTTTAATTCAAACTATTTTTCATGAAAGCCAAGCCTCATTTGCAAAGTGTTAATATCTTTCTACTTATTTTGTCTGAAAGAAAACTTGAGAGTCACAATGGTTGGGTTTTTGCAATCAGATTCAGACGCAAGAGAACATGTTCCAAAAAAAAATCCATAGGTAAGCTAATATTCTCCTGTTCTTATCTATAAAACTCTGATTTAAAAACTATTTCCTCAAGCTACTTATTTTCTCTTAGCCACCATGTCAAGAAGCACAAATTCTTCAAAACAGTGGGTCAGGCTCCATATATTAGCTAACTGGGTGAACTACGTGATCATTCATTCTTGAAAATCACAAGGGAAACATCTGCAAAAATTACACATACATACCGATTAGCTAGCTTATTTTTAAGATCTGATTCAAAATCTACTTATAGCCATACTCTTGAGAAAAATCCAGAATTCTTCAAAAACTTATCAGTGAAGTAGAAATTGAGGCAGATATTTGCCTTCTTCTCTTAACCCTGAGAATGACTTTAATGGCCTGTGAAACTATCTTGAGCAAACTGTTGCACATTTTAGTTAAAAGCTAAATGATAATATTAGTTTATATTATTTCCAAATTGGCTAACCTTCACGAAGGAAAGTATTCTTTAAAAAAAAAGTTTTAGTGTACTCCTTGTGACTTATTCTATTATTCGACCTCAAGAAACTTCATTAATCTCTGAAAGGATAAAATGGTTGAAGAAATGATACAATAGATTTTATAAATTCTATGCAACTATGAAGTCTTATCCAAGTCAGTAGCAATCTAAAGTGGTTTCCATCTAACATGATCTTCAGTTTATAGCCTCAAAATTGTGGCGTAATTCTAATTTCTGATCAACTGGCCACTATCTTTTTTTTTTTTTTTTTTTTAATGGGAGGTAACTGGGGATTGAACCTGGGACCTCGTACAAGTGAAGTGCACACTCAACCACTGAGCTACACCCGCTCCTCTGGCCACTATCTTTAATCACTTCCTAATCGGCACCATCTGCATTTGGCACCTACACAGATAGCTGAAGATCCCAATGTCTGGTAGAAGAAGGTAGAAGTTCCCCTGAACAACACAGAAGCAAGTCTACTGCCCCGCATCTTTCCTTTATTTCTCTACCTCCAGGTGCTCTTTCTCTGGAATCTTCTAATTAAAATTTTCTCCCCCAATTCAAAAGCCTGTATGGGTAATAAGACACCTAGTCATTGTGATAGTTGGTATGAGTTATCATGGTCCAAATTCTCTGATGGCCAATTACTATCAACCAAGTGTGATATGCAGAGAAATCTGTCAATGAAATTCCAGTTTAATTCATTCCCATACCATATCTTACAAACAATTATTACCACTCCAAGAGTGGACTATGTAAATTGAATATTATACAACTCAGGTTTTAGGTCTTGTTAATTGGGTCTATTGTGGTATGAAAAATATACTTTCAGACAGAATAAGCTGACTTAAAATTTTCACACTTGCATCCAGTAGGTTTTAAAGGCTACTTCAGTTTCCTAAGACTGAATCTGATGCCTTTAGCAACACTTTTAAAAGCAAATATACTTACATATATCTGATCCCAGGCATTTATTTAACCATGAATAATACTATATCCTGATTGATATGTTTCATTAGCAACCTCCCAAAATTAAATATCTGAGAAGCCTTTTATTATGATATATATGCTAAAGATGGAAAATAAATCACTTTTTTCTACCTTTGTATTTTTAAACAGGCTCTTTGGCAATGATAAAAATGTATCCCTTCGCAGTGAATTTATAGGACCATTCTTTTTTAAAACCTCAAACTGAAAAACCACGGTTCTGTTAGCTTTCTACTTGTGATTTTTCTAAATAGTTGGATCTACCACCTTCAGGCCATCACCTCTAAGCAGCTTGACTCCTAATCGACCCACTCGAGGATCATTTTCTTTTTTTGTTTATTTCAATACTGTCTGGCTTTGAGTTTAAGAAGATCTCTGAGGTGTTTTGCTAGATGTACCATAACAAGTCAACACTGTTCCAAAAGAATGCAGTTCACCAATGTACCAGTTTGGCAGTAGTAAACTAGAAATAGATCATTTGCACCATGTAAGATGTGGCTGAATAATCCTAAATACTACTATTACTAAGTTTTGTACTAGAGGAAAGGAGGGCATGAAAAAAGGACAAATCTCCTTAAAAAAAAAAAAAGGGAGATGAACGTGTTCATTGTGACTTCTTAAGAGCTCTGTTCTGGCCTTACATTCTGTTATCTAAATACTTTATTAAATACTGCTTTTCCATTTAAAATTAATCCAAGTAGTAGGCTATAAACCCCAATGAGGGTAATGTTCATGTACCATTTATTTTCTAAAACAAACGCCCCAATTCCCATTGCTGGTTGTGTTACAGGAAAATTCGTGGGTACTTAATCAACACTGATGAAACTAACCCATCAAAGGAAGCATGATCCCCATGATCTCTGCCAATTAATAAATAATCCTAATTGAAAAACAGGTACCCTTTCCCTCCCTTTGGGGGAGATATCTGGAAAAGAGGTAACTGAACAAATTCTACTTGTGGCAAAACAAAAAGGGATAGGTGTTATAAAGTGTTGCCCCAAATTATTTGCTAGTCTCATAGAGTTGGAATCGAAAACGTAGGTTGGCAGGGGATGGGGTGAGGCTAGGGAATAGGGGGCAAAGGTTTCGAATGTACAGTTTCTATTTGGGATAATGGGAAAGTTCTGGTAAAGGATGATGGTGTGGAGAGCACTGGGAATGGGATTGGCAGCACTGAATTATATATTTGAATGTGGTTAAAAGGGGAAATTTTAGGTTGTAGATATGTTACTGGAAAAAAAAATTAAAAAACAAAAAAACGTGGGCCTGCACAATACAAGCAATGAATCCTAAGTTAAGCCATGGACTGTAGTTAATGGTACTATTATAAAAATATGTTTCCATCAATCGTACCATATGTACCACACCAATGCAAGGTGCTGGTAATAGGGTGGTGTATGAGAATCCTGTCTTTTATGCATGACTGTTCTATAAACCCATAACTTCCAATAACTATAATTTTAAAAAACCCTGCTTGCTAGCATTAGTATTTTTAAGTTGAGTTTTTGCATGCCCACATAAGAAATCCACACTGCAAGAGTTCTTTGACCGCACTTAGAACGGGGACATGAGGCAATGGAGCCCTGCAAATGTTTCTCTCAGCCTTGTCTCAGCCTCTGCCTTATTTGCAGCCAATGAAAATGTATTGCTCTAAATACTTCTGAAAATATCATTCTCAATGTACTATTTCACTGAAACAAATGCTGTTCTTTGCTTAAAATGCACTTTCCCAATCATAGGGTAAGCTAAACATACATTTTTTTTAAAGGAACATTTTAAGAAAAAAGAATATAGTGACTGAACTCTTAGTGGGGATGGGAAAAATAAGTAGGCTTTTTGGGCAGCTGATTTTCATAAAACAATCCGCAGAGCAGAGCTGAAACTGCAGCTTTCATAAAAGGCTCCTCTAATACTTTTGACGGAGACCTGCTCAGTAATTGCCTTCAGGTGCCCAAGAGCGCCCTGATCTGAGGAAAGGAAAACCACTCGTTTAGGTACAACTATATCAAGCAACAAAGCTACTGTGGTACAGATTTGTCGACCTTTATAAATATAATGCCTTCAGGACGTCTACACTGCATGTCACCATACAGTTGATGTTACACAGTGCTTTCCTGCGACTGCCTGATTTTTTTCCCCTTATAGTTATCTTTTGAGAAAAGAAGAATAGAGAATGTTTACCAGGTAGAAAAAAACATGATTTCCTAACAAGGTTTCTCAGTCGTTTATTTCTCTTTGCCTTTTATTGCCTACGTGTGTTTGAAAGCAAAGGATAAAGCAGGTATTGTTAATTTATTCACTGGTGCCAGCTGCATTGTACTAGCGAGCATGGTACACTTCCCTGAAGTTTGTTCTTCTTTTGGTGTTTCATGAATTGAATCCTTAATCAATGATTGTAAAAAACAAAATTTCTAACAGCGGATATCTTTATGAAATGCTCAGGTTTTGTCTAAATCTGAGCCTTCATTTTAAAATCTTGGTTTCTCCTGATGTGTTTTGGAAAAAAAACTGAAAAAATGGATCTGAAATGTAATAACTGAATAAAGTGGGAGGAAGAGAACATGCAAAATAAGTTAATCATTATCATTTTAAATGCCACCAGTTCTGTTTATATTCATGCACATGTGAATTGCTGAATCTCATTTGATCAACCCAATTAAACATTAAATAATTGCACCCAATTATGCAAATATCAACAACAATATTAATTTGTTGATCTCTTTGAGCAGATTAGCCTCACATGTTCCTGAAGCTAGACTATCTTACGCCTTAAATGATCAATTAGTGTTACGATAACTAAGTCCTGAAGAATGGATAATTGCCTAGTTATAATGTGCCACTCTTGCTGTATGAATCCACTGCAATTAAACAAATAGTGCACAAGGAAAAAAGATGTGCAGATGTTCCTTTTACATGTATTTAACAAATTAGTGTCTAGGTCAATTCTTCCTGTTCTATTACTTAAAACGAGAATGGCAGATTGTGTTCTCTGTATTAGGGGACCTGCAGGTTTTTAAAAATACATAGTCCTAGTTTACACTAAGATAGGTTGAGAAGGCTAAAAATGCTCTTAAGGTTTCATGAAAGAAATCATACAGAATAATGACAAAACATATTCTTGTTCTCTAACTTTTACAATGGATGTGTCTTGACATACGAAATCTAGAGATGGAAAGAATAAAATGTATTTATGGCAAGCAAATAATTCCCATTTCTCATAGGAATCTAGCTCTGGTTATGTGCTACTTCACGGGTTAATATTACCTGGAAGTCTTTTCTAGCTCACTGTATTAGAAATGAGTTCAAAGGATTTAGCCAAAGCAGAAGCTCAGCTTCAGAATGCTACTTGGCCAACATGTGCTCTGGCCATCAGAAACTCCCAAGGCCTGGAAGGAGGAGACAATTCCAAGATTTCAGATCACCAATTAAAAACCCCCAAAAGACATTTTTACCATTCCTTTTCATCTTATACTTTCCAAATTTTATGTTACCATCCCTATCTAAAAAGACCCTATAGCTAAAAGTCTTGGAAAAGAATCAAAGCCCAATTTGCTATGTACTGCTAAATGCCTTAAGGAATTTTTTCCAATGCATCAAACTTTCAAAGTGTTTGTCCCCCCTTCCTCTAAAAAGAGAATGAAATATGATCAGCAACGTGAAAATTATTAGGACTAAGGGAAACCAAAAATACAATGTCTGAGAGTTGACCTTGCAAAGGTAAACGTTTTCTATCAAGATTTGACTTTCCCCGAGATAAAACAGGAAGGATACAATTTTAACTCCTGGTTCCTAAATGAAGAAAATATCACGCATAATGTGCTCTCTCTACTCTAACCATTCAGGCATCCAATCCCCCTTCAACAGAAAAGAGCACCTACAAAACCAGAGCACAAAAACCAGGGCACATCTCTTTGCTTTCTACTAATAAACTAAATATGTTGATTTACTTTGTATTTAACATTTAAGACATAACGTTTGTCATTTACCTTTGGTTGGTATGATAACATGACCTCTCTAGAGCTATGCTTCAATTCCAAGAGCATTCAGATAGGAAACAATTCCTCCAACTAACTCTGCCTCTGAGTATCTGTAATGATTTGTTAGCCCATAGAAAATAGAGACAACATGAGGTAAATATATGCAACAGCAGAATCAATCACAAATTCTATTTAAGAGGTTTCATCATACAGAAACAATGAAGGTAAATTTCTACAGAGGCTAAATGTTCATTCATTCTTTACACAAAACATTTACTATTTATTATGGGAAACAACTATTATTAGGGAAACAAATATCTGTAAGGCACAAGACCCTCAGACTTGCAGCGGAGCCTGACAAACAGCCAATTCCAATACAACGTGGAAGGTCAACGGCGGGACGAGCCGAGTGCCTAGGTCTTACTTGTGCAGAGGACAAGCTGGGAGCAGACTGTGACATCAGGGAGAAGCGAGTTTCCCACAGGATGGACTTACAACGTGAGGGGAGGAAATCCAGTTTCTCAAAGTCTTGATTTAGAAAGTATTGGACTGTGCAGAGGGAAAATTAAAAAGCAAGCAGAAAACACCTTCTGGGGATGAAGATGTATCACAGAAAATGATACCCATGAAATCAGCTTTTGAACATTTAAAAAAATCTCATTTGGTTGACGAGCAGAACATACTTATGCTAAAGAACGATGAACACACTTTTGTATCTGAGTGGACTGCTAAGGGAGGCACTAATTTACTGAGGAAAATTCTACGTTATCTGGCTTACGTTACCACCTTTCTAAGAGAAGGCAAAGTAAGCGTCTACAACCAAGTTTACGAGACACCATTTTATGACTGTAATTCATATTCTCTGGCACGAGGGAACACCCTGGTAGCAGCCGTATAATACAAAGACTACATGATGCACACCTACAAACAAGTAGCCGGAGAAATCTATCCTAATTCAAGTGTAACAGTTTGTCCTAATGATATAGAGATGACAGCTGGTGCTTTTCCGTTCAGGAGACTATGATTGTCCAGTCGCTCTCTTCTCTTCCATACTACAACAAAAGCAAGAAAGCATGTTTCAGTATAAGAGCTAAGAGCGCGGGAATAGCTTATAAACAAACCTAATAATAGAACCAAGGTTGTAGAAAAGGCTCACTTCTGCTTTGAACAGTAAAAGCATATTCACATGCAAAATAAAGTTAGGAGGAGGGGAAGCGGGGAGAAGAAAAAAATCATGTATAGGGAGATTTTAAAACAAATACCGGAGAGAATCACAATTTTATCCTTATTGCTATACTCAGAGTCATTGCTGGTCTAAGTCCTTTATAAAATATTTAAGTATATGCCTTTTCATTACTATTTCTGTATTTAGCTTTCTGCTCTCCAAATAAAACAATTCAGTTAAATTGTCAAACTACCATTATCTCTACTCTAAAGAAGCGATTCTCAAAGTGAAGTGCCACAGCAGTAGTTTCAGCGTCACCTGGCATCATGTTAGAACTGCAAGGTCTCCGACCAAACCTCAGACCTACTGAATCAGAGACGCCAAGGGCTGGGTCCCAGCAGGTTCAGCAAGGTCGCCCAGGTGGTCCTGATGCCACTAACGTCTGAGAATCACTGCTCTACAACCCCCTTTCTTGGAGCTTTTCATGTTCACGAACAAAAACACTAAAGTGACAAGGCTTGCGGATCTTAGCAGTGAGTTTGTTCTCTAGCCAGCCGGCATACCAGTTTCTCACATTCCTTCGAAAGTTAAGGAACTGTCAATCAGAATCTGATTATTTACATCGGCAAATCATTTGCTTTAGCAACTCTGAATTTTAATATTTAAAACTGAATTTAATGGAATGTGAGGTTATTCCAGATGTCAGAAAGCATGTCCTATGGCCATTCATTCATTCACAAATCAAACCTCTCTGTGCTTAGATGAGGCTCACTCCTTGAGCCGTGGCCGCACGCGGATGCTGCCTGCCAGCAGCTTACAGGCTTCTTACCTCATTTATTGCCCACAGTAGTTCTTGAGGGCAGGTGCCATTATCAACCTGCTCAAGGTGGCAGGCGGTAAAGGGCAGCACCCGGACGCTCACACCAAAGTCCGCAGGCCTGCCCAGCCCGACCCCACCCTCCCCGTGCCCACACAGCCGCCCGGGCAGAGGGCGCCGACGGTGCACCAGGGCAGGCCTACGTGTTTGCTTCAAGCTCCTGGTCCCTCTTCATGTGAACTGGCTCCTTAGTCCAAATAGAACGCCATGTTCATTTTAAATTAATCTGAAGCATGAGAATGTGGGGGTTGGAAAGGACCTTAATCGTCAGCTAAATGTGGGAGGTGAGCTGCGTGGGTGGGGCTCTGGCTTTCACTGCTTCACTTTCTTTGCTTTTCAGCACAATTCCTCTTTTATTTGTTTTGTGTATTGGGGTTCCAGGAAAGACTTCTTTTGAAGAAAGTTCTGCTGCTGAACAAGCACATATGGAGAGCACTGAATTTTAATCCAGTTCTCACACTCGGCCCATGGGCCCCGTTCTCCCGCCCTCTTCGATGCCCCTTCTCCTACATCACACTGAACCTGAGCTGTGCTCCTCTTAAAGAGCTTTAAGACCAAGAGAGCAGAATTTATCAAAATAGTGAATTACTGGTAGGTAAGAAGGGGTCCACCTACCACTTCCTGGTTTACATGAAAAGGATGTGAGGACCATGCGTGATTTCTTAATCCATTTCAAAAAGAGTTGCCTAAAGAATGTAGCCTCCTGACTGTTACATAAAACCACAACTTCTCTAATGAGGAGGAAAAAAAAAAAAAGAGAACATAGCCTCCCACCACGGACTCTGCTGCCGAATGATGAATGCTGGATAAAACGTTAGCAAATTCTGATTAACGCACGATGTCTACAGGACTTAAGAGCAGAATATGTGTTTTATTTCCCCTATTTGGATTTCCATCACTATTTTGGATATTTTTGCCATTGCTATGACTTGAGTGTTGGTGTATTGACATTTTCGCAGGTCTACAGAATTGCGATTCATGACCACTATTACTTCATCTTGAATCTCATGGGTTAAATCAAATTTACTTTCAATTAGTTGTCTTGTTTTATAAAAGAATGAAAATCAACTTCTGTTACAACAGAGTCACAGGCCATATCCTCCCCTGAGCCTGTATAATATATATTAAGTTTTAGCTCTCTCATCCTGTAAGTTATGTTTTTCTGTAAAATCATAATATTCTGAAATGTATCCAAGAAATGTGATATTACAGATAATTCATAGTAAGTCATAATGTCTAAGAGCAGGCATTCAGCAATCAAACTTTTCATTTGGCTGATGGATAATTCAATTTAATTCCCCAAGGTGGAAAAATAATTCTAAGTAGAAATGACAGATTTTAGCAGAGACGTAAGTTATATTCTTTCCTCAAGAGAAGGTGGCCACAGAAGAAGGGTGAAGAGAAAGCATGCCTGCACGGGCCAGGATGTCACGTTACTGTCGGTGTCATCACAAAACCACAGCAGCCGGTCCACACCTCGTCTGGCAAGCCACACTAACTTGGCTCTGTTCACTGGAATGAAAGATGGGGCCAAAGCAGTGTGGCAAACCAGGCTGTGCCTGTGAGAGTATGTTTTGAGCCAATGGTGGAAGACAACCAATGTGATGTACAGAATTTTAATTTTTTTGTGAATTCCAGTTAGAACACTAAACCAAAACATGACTGATGACTAGTTCATTACTTCACATTCAAAGTACATATGGCAGGGAAGCGGATGTGGCTCAGGTGACTGAGCTCCCGCCTACGACATGGGAGGTCCATGGTTCGGTTCCCGGTGCCTCCTAAAGGAGACAGCGAGCTGACGCGATGGGCAGGCGCAGTGAGCTGACACCATAAGATGATGCAACAAGAGACCTAAGAAGAACAAAGCAGGGAGCGGAGGTGGCTCAAGAGATTAGGCGCCTCCCTCCCACATCGGAGGTCCCAGGTTCAGTTCACGTTGCCTCCTAAAGAAACAAGGAAGATGAACAGACACACCAAGTACAAATAACAAGGGGGTGGGGAGAAATAAATAAATAAATAAATCTTTTAAAAAAAAGAAAACACACAATACATATGGCAAATAATTTTACGTTGCCTCTGCTAAAATGCCTTTTACGTTCAGCAGAAAGTTCCTGGCAATACAAAAGAACAACTTGCATGTTGTATGCTCACTCTCTACAATGCCAATAAAAATATGCTGCCCGCCAGGTAACAATTTGTCATTCTTGTTCTATATTCTCTTGAACAGCTGTGCAAAGCTCTGCAATCCCCTAACATGTGGAAAAGTTTGTATTGGGAAACAAGGTGGGGCTGGAAAGTTGGTCAAGGGACCAAATAATCAGGGCAATTGGCAAATTAAGTATGCACATACGCAAAATGACAGCTGGGGATGCCAGCAGGGAAAGGGGACTGGGCCCTTTAAATTCTTACATAACTAACCGCCATCGAGCTGCTCAACTGAAAACAAGAAAAATACAATAATCACTAATGATCACTTGTAACAAAGCTGTAGCCACTGGTGAGAGACTGGATTTTATATTCCATCTGGTGACCTCCAATCCATGCAGATTCTGCTCCTATCCCATTCCGGCCTTTCTTTTCCTAAACTGTTTAAGGCGTCTACCTCTCAGGCTCTTGCAATTATTCCTTCTCCCTTTTTGAAATCTCAACAGCAGCTGGCAATGCTAGGTTTTTTGCTACTCAAACACATTGTCCCTGGTATTTAAGACTCAGTTTCCAGCTCTGACAGCAGTCTCCAGACATGTACTTCATTTTGAAAAACTCTAAATCAGGGTTGCTGAAATTTTTTTGAAAGTTTGACATTATTTAAGATCTTCTTCCCACTCCTTCTCAGAATGTGTTACACATACAAGAGCAATATAATTTTTTATAAAAAATTTTTAGGAGTTACCAGGGATTGAACCCAGGACCTCATACATGGGAAGCAGACACTTGACCACTGAGCTATATCCACTCCCCAATGAGAGTTGGGTTTTTCATTTGTTTGCTTTTAGGAGGTAACCAGGACCTTGTACATGGGAAGCAGGCGCTCAACCTCTTGTGCTATGTCCGCTCCCCAATATGATTTTGTTCTTTATTATTGGCTTGGTGTCTCATTCACTCATTCATTCGTTTATTCATTCAGTCAAGAAACACTGAGTCTTTACTATGCCTCAGACCCTGCACTAAACATTTGGGATACAAAAAGAGAATAAAACAATTCCAGGGAAGCGGGTGGCTCAACTGGTTGGGCTCCCATTTACCATATGGGAGGCCCCGGGTTTGATTCCCGGGGCCCCCTGGTGAAGACAAGCCGGCTGAGCTGACAGCCCACGCGGCGCGGCGAGCTGATGGCCCGCGCAGTGCAGTGACGCAACAAAGGGAGACAAGCAGACACAGAAAAATGCACAGCAAATGGACACAGCGAGCACAAGCAGCAAGGGGGGGATAAATAAATAAATAAAATAAATCTTTAAAAACAAAACAAAACAATTCCACCATTCAAACAGCTCTGGTAGAAGACAAGTGTGCAATTAATTATAATGCCTTTTAAAGGCCATATGTGATAATCCCAGGAAATACGGAAACTGGAGGAAGCAGCAGCAGGTAAGTAGGTGAATGTATGTTTGTACTGGGGAAAGGGATGTGTTGTTCAAGACCTTTGAAGGGTTCCTAAAGGAGATGAATTTTGAAGCATCACCAAGACCTTATCAGAAGGGCAAACTGCAGAAGATGCAGCACATAAAAAGGCAGACGGCATCAGAAAACAGAGCATATTTGGAGACTAGAAAGGACTCCAAAATGGTGGGCGCAAAGGTGAATATGGTGGTGAATAACAGGAATATCAAAGAGCAACGGCAATCTTTCATCGGGAGAGAAAAATCATTGGCAACATGGCTAACGTTCTCAAAAACATAAGTTTGGTTATTAAATATGGACACCAAGAAGTGTTTTCCTTTGTTACTTAAAAAAAAAAAAAAAAGACTAAAAGAAATTTTCATTCGAAATGTTTGCCTCCGAGAAGGTACCTGTAGAGCAATGTAAGACCTAGGAGCTAGATGAAGACTTAGCTAATTGGGATGAAATACTAACTCAGAGATTCTTACTCATTTACAAAAGTGTAGAAGTTAAAACGAAAGTCAAATCTGTGGTTAAGAAGGAATTTCCCCCCGGGGTTATACTGGCAGAAATCTTACAAGATTTTTGGTTATTGCTGTTCCTCTCCTCTTCAAATTACCAGAGCACATTGGTGTTTCCATGTAACGTCAAAAAGATCTAACGTAAGACATGATGCAATTCTACGCCTTTTCCTAAATAATTACTTACATTATTTCTCTTGGATAGAAACTGACAGCCTAGTAGCTTGGCTGGCAGCACTAATGTGCCATCTTGTAAGAGAATACTTTTAAGACATTTTTAGGTTCCATGCCCACAGGCATAAAATAACTGAAGAAGAAAGATGTGGTCCATTCTGAATGGACGGTCCTTTGTTACTTTGTTTATATTCTGCCCTTTATCTTTTCCTTTAGATAGGTGTGCTTTGGCTTCTTTAATTTGTTGTCCCTTCTGTCACTATTATAGTGGCTGGTGCACTGCTGTGCTCAATACATATGCCTGTTAGATGGATGAATGAAAAGCATTTGCTTAGTTCGCATAATAAGAATAAAAACCATAAAAACAACAACTACAACTGGGCTTAGCCTTTATCCCAGTTAAGATCTTGATTTCCATTTCCCAACCTAGTAGATGCCAAATCCTTACTAGAAGAGACACGCTTGATATGTTCACACGAGCTCTTGCAAAGAATTTCACTGCTAAGCTACAGCACCTACAGGTGTTGTCTACCTTAGGGAAAGCACTGCCGTTTCTAATTCAACAGATGACAAAATGGTACCTGAAGCCCTTTCATTCTTGGCTTCCATAATCTTAAAAACATTTTTTCTAAGAACTTCTGTAATGGCTTCCCATTTTACCTCCAAATTTTGTGTCTGGGCTTCTCTTTTGCAATGCACATATTTTGTTGCCATCTCAATGTTGATGACTCCTAATTCTGCTTTTGTTTCATAATGTTTTCTTCCTTAACCAGAGCTTCATAATTATCGGTCTGTTCCAACACCTCAGCTTAGCTCTTTCTTCCAATGCAAATTTAATAGAGTTCATTTTTTCTCTTAACTCTAGTGACTTTATTTTGTCTTTTTGTTTAATACATTACTACTAAATCAGTTTATAGTTTCCTATTTCATATAATCACCAAGAGAAATTCTGAAATCTTTTGCTTTGTGTATTAGTTTTTTTAGAACGGAACAACATTCTCTTCTGTCCAATTTCTTTGAGAAAATTTTCCAAAGTGAGCTTCCTTTCTTACCACAATAACCTCACCTCCTCCCCTCTTAAAAATTTCTCAACCCTGTTTTGGATAAATATATATAATTACATATATATGTTAATATATATTTGTAGTGTTCTGTTGATGTTTTCTATTTGAATAAAAGACTAAGAATTTATTACCTTCATCAGATTTACTCAGATAGCTCTGAAAAGAAAATACTTAACTATCCCATGCAGAAGTTTTTATTAGCTACCCCTCAAATTACTTTTAATTGCTTCTGTGTAGTAAGGTAGAAAACAACTCTGAGTAAATTTTATTTTTTCAGATATGAAGTTGTTCCTCTGTTTAGCTTACCAAAACTTCCTGTAGAAAACCTTTGTTGAAGAGTGGAAGAGAGTTCACTGATTTAAAAATCATTGTCATCATTCATTCCTTTTAATATTGCAAATTTGTCATAAAAGTTGCTGATAATAGTCTTAAAAAAAAAACAAACCCTTTCTATCGCTGTCCAAGGACCTGAGCGGCTCTGCAGAGGCCTGATGCTTTCCCAAGCAACTTCAAGCGTTGTTTCGTTTTCAGAACCACCACCAAGCTTTCACTTTTCAGTATGAATCTTGGTTCCCCTTGGGTGTTGTCACCCACCAGCAATGGCAGTACCTAGGCTCAATCCAAATCCTCCAACGACTAATTTGTGAGCTGCTTGCAAATAATAGAATGGTCGCTTTTATAGGAGGCCTGGGGGTTGCCTGATATTTGATATGCAAACAGCCTGCCTGGAAGACTCTTAACTGCCTGCTTCCATATTACCATAAGCTGTTGCTCAGGAAAAAAAGGTAAAACAAAGTTAGGAGTATGGAAAAATAGGTGTGCATAACCCAGTGACCCAGCAATTACAATTCTAGGAATTTATCCTAAGAAAATAATCAAGGATATACTGTTCACAATAGTGAAAAACTGGCAACAATCCTAATGTTCAAGAAGTTTTCTTAAAAATTTTTTTTCATCAATATAATGGAATTCTATACTTGCTTTATACATGGTATGGAGAAAATTACTTATTGACATGAAAAAGCAAATGGTTTCTTAAGTTAAAAAAAAAGCAGACAGCAAAATTATATATAATATGGCCCAGTTTTGTGAGAAAAATATGTATGTAAAAGTACATAAATGCCTACAAAATACTGAAAGTTCAAGGCATCAACAATTAATGATTTTATTTCCTTGGTGTTGAATTACAAATGAAATAGTCATCCCCTGCCCCCACCCCCATGTTGTCTTCTACTTTCAAGCTGGTTTTCTTTTCCCATTTTTTTTTTTTTTTACAAAAGTACATTATACTTTTTAAATGAGATTTTAAAATGTTAACAAATAATATATTTATTAAAACTTTTTAAAAACAGTTCAGAGTCTCTGGTGATCTATTCTTTCTTTCTTTTTGTTAAACATGCACCTCCTTTCCTATTTCTGCTTTGCTGATGCCCACACATATCTTCAGGAAACCTTTCTTAACTTTAACTCACTGACCCCAAATTGCAATATTTACTGTCTTCTTGCCATTGAAACATGATGTGGCTCTAAGCAAATGACGTGACATTTATAAGAAAGAAGCCCTTACTTGGATGCCAGTCAATTTTTCCAAGACGCGGCTTGCAAGCTTAGGACCATTCTCCATCGTTGGAATGTGTCTAGTCTATGGAAGGAAAAAAAGACATGAGATGGTTGGGGGATTTGTGTATACAGTGAGAACAAAGTAGGACACTCAGCAACTCTACCGTATGAAGGCAATTCCACTGAAAGGAACGGCGCGTCTGACAACCTGCTGATCATATACGGTATGTGCCTCTTAACAGGCGAGACTTCACTATTTTGAATTTGAATAAACCCTATCTGGTCAACAATAGGTTGTTCATCTCCCAGCAACTGAGCTTGGGGTCTAAGTACTCCAGGCTTCAGGCTGATCTGAAGAGTCAGTGAGAAGCTAGGGATGCCTAACAAAGTGGTTAAACACTAGGAAGCCTACCTCTTCCAGGATTCTGAGACTCTGCAAGGATAAAAACACTGTCCTGCACATCTAACCTTCTCGGCAGGGAATGAGAACTCAAAGATATTTTGGCATAAATGAAAGAAAGCAAGTCATTTTTTGGACATAAATTAAAACAAATCTATGCCTTCAAAGAAGGGGCTTCTAACCCCATTTCTGTTCCAAGCCCAACCTTGAGGGGCCACAGCCTCCACAATATTGGACAGCATGGTTCACGGCATGGCTGAGCGATTGCACGCCCCTGGCTCGAGTTTGAGTCTTGCCCATTCATGCCTCTCTGGCTTGCAAGGCCTTTGACAGCCTGATTTTAGTAGGTAGTTTGTGCCCTCAAACACTTCTCTTGTTAGGCCCCTTAGGATAACAGGCTAATTGTATGCACCTTTTGGCTCAGAATGTTCCCTGAAACAAGACCATTAAAAATGTTAACCTTTTATACACTTCATATTTCTAGAGGAGAAGTAATAATTGGACTTCAAAATAATGTGACCTACTGAAGACTTTAGTTCATAAAGAAGTGGACCTGGACACTACCATGATAGAATACTAAAAAGCAGTTTTATAATCAGTACAAGCATTGACATAAAATACAGTAATTCTTCCCCTGTGAAACAATAAACATGTAGATGGAATTTATCAAGGGTCATTCCTTAAAAGCAAATTAAAAATCCTCAAGCAATGAAACAGCACAAAAATCAATCCAGCCAGCTGAGGAAAAAAATCATTATAATGTAGAATTTAAAAATCAATAGAATTTGTATTCAATTAATAAGTTAAGCCAATGTACATTTAAAAAATAATGCCCAGGGAAGCAGATGTGGCTCAAGCGACTGGGCTCCCATCTATCGTATGGGAGGTCCCGGGTTCGTTTCCCGGGCATCCTGGTGAAAGCGAGCTGGCCCGCATGGAAAGCTGGCGCAACAAAGAGAGACAAAGAGGAGAGACAATGAGAGACACAACAAACCAGGGGGCTGAGGTGGCCCATGCGATTGAGTACCTCTCCCTCACGTGGGAGGTCCCAGGATTGGTTCCTGGTGCCTTCTAAAGAGAAGATGAACA
>JAQZBX010037073.1:0-23938 GCA_029593785.1 Cabassous unicinctus | reverse complement strand
TTTTTTTTTTTTTTTTTTTGCTTTATCTTCAAAGAAGCTTTAGGTTACAGAAAATTCACATTGAAAATATAGAGGATTCCCATATATCCAAGCCACTCCCCTCACCCACTCACCCCTATTAATAACATCTTACATGTGTGTGGTACATTTCTTACAATTGATGTATGTAATATTGAAACATTGCTACTAACCATGGTCAATGGTTTACATTAAGGTTTACATTTTGCACTGTACACTTTTATAGGCTTTGACAAAATTTAAAATGGCCTATATCCATCATTGCAAGATCATGCAGAACAATTCCAATTTCCTAAAAATGCCCTGTGTTCAACCTATTCTGTTCTTCCTTCCCCCACCCTCAGGACCCATGGTAACCACTAAGTTTCAATTTTTTAAGAATGAGGTTCATAGTTACATGCATAGACATATTGACCAGTGGAACTGAATTGAGAGTTCTGATTTTGATCTTTGAATATATGGTCAACTAATATTTGACAATGCCACCAAGCCCACTCAACTGGAACAGAATAGCCTCTTCAATAAATTGTGCTAGTGAACTGGATATCCATAGCCAAAAGAATGAGAGAGAATCACCATTTCATGCCCTATAGAAAAATTAACTCAAGATGGACCAAAGACCTAATATATGAGCCAAGACCATAAAGCTCCGAGAAGATAATGTATGGAAGCATCCAAAAAAGCTTGTAATAGGAAATGGTTTCATAAACTTAATAACCAAAGCACAAGCACTGAAAGAAAAAAATAGAAAAATGGGACCTCCTCAAAATTAAGAACTTTTGTGCATCAAAGGAGTTTATCAAGAAAGTGAAAAGGCAGACTAATCAAAGGGAGAAAATATTTGGGAACCATTTATCTTGATAAGGGCCTAATATCGAGCATTTATAAAAAATACTGAATCTTGAAAATGAAAAAACAAACAATCCATTTTTAAAATGGGCAAAAGATTTGAATAGACACTTTTCCAAAGAAGAAATAAAAATGGCTAAAATGCATATGAAAAGATGCTCAACATCACTAGCTACTAGGGAAATGCAAATCAAAACTACAATGACCTATCATCTTACACCTATTAGACTGGCAGCAATAAAAAAAAAGAGAACTAAGTGTTGGAGAGGATGTGGAGGAAAGGGAATACTCATCCACTGCTGGTGGGAATACAGGATGTGCAGCCATTGTGAAGGATGATGAGGGAGCTCCTCAGGGAGCTAACTATGGAATAGCCATATGATCCAGCAATCCCATTTCTGTGTATATGCCCAGAAGAACTGAGATCAGGGACACAAATTGATATACATACACCAGTGCATATATCAAAATACAGGAACTAAGAGCTATCACATTGGACAGCAGAAATCTAATACATTTCATGTTTCATTTTTTAAATATGGAACAAATAATCATAACCTGTAAAGAAATTACTTCAAGGTAACTCATCTTATACAAAGAAAAATTACTTTTAAAAAATGTAAATAAACAGGCAGTGGTAGTGGTACCAGCAGCAATGGTTAAGTTGTGTGTAGTGCAAGGCTGGGAGCTGAGCCCTGACCCTGAGCAGGTGTGTCTGCCAATGACATTGGGGACCAATTTTGCCACCAACTCTCCTCCCACTGGGCCACAGCTGCCACCTTCTCAGACCTCTGGGGCTTCTGTTCCCTTCATTATTGCCACTGGACTTCATGGACACTGGAGTGGCTGTGGGTTGTGGTGAGGAACAGACCCCAATGATGCCACTGCTAGCACTGGAAGGGATGCAGACTATGGGGCCCCAGTTGCTTGCCCAACCTGGACACATTGGAGGAGTAACACCAGAAGTGCAGAGAAATGTTTCTGGTTCAGGTGAAGGACAGTAAATGCACAGTCAACAAAGGGTTGAGTAACCACTTCTAGCTCAACCACACAGTATCTCTCAACACCATCAAGGAATCCAACTACCACTTCAGGGTCACATATGTGGAGACAAAACTGTTGAGTCCCACAAAGGCATTTCCCATGTTGCTTGGTGACATGGATAATGGAAGCTTCAAGGCCCTGGTTGTTCACAAGCTGGGCCCAGGCCTCAGGTCCCAGATTGCCCTACAGTCCCAGCAGTAGAATTTTATGAACTGGTACATGGACAGTGAGTACTGGGGTTCTACTTCATGGTGGTCATCACCCTGGGGAACCCAGTGTTCTGGTGGGCTCAGGAATCCTCATGGCCCATTACCTCTAGAGTATCACATGTTGTCTGGCACTAGGGTGAGAACTGGCCTGGCTGTTAGGCCCTACAGACTATGTCATGCTTGCACTGTGAGGACAAGAGCTTCATCCCCAGGACTGTATACAAGGGGAGACACCCTCATTCTGTGACAGCTGTGGTGCTGTCCACACTGAGTAAAATGCTTCCTGTTGGCATCCTTGATGCTGAGGAGGGGTATTTGTTATGGCTTCCCTGAGATGACTTTTTCTTAAATATCATCTCCAAGATGATTTCCCTTAAGCCATTCATTTTCAGCACTGTTCCTATGTGTTTTATTCTTTACTTTGTCATAGAACATTTTAGGAAGACCCATGCAAGTTCCCAATCAAAGCATGCTGCACCATCTTTTACCAGTTCAGGATTGTTTCAAGTGAGAAGTTCTGATAGATTCAGAGAGAGTGGAAAAGCAAATGCAATCCTGACAATGAATACACAAAACTTGGAACTTTCCAGTTGGTAAGTTCAGACAGTTCTGGTCCTGGATTCACCAAATTGAAACCCAAGAAGAAAGAGAACATGGGTGCCCCTGTTACATGTTTTTAATATTTAATGGGCAATTTTTCTTCCAACATTTTGAATGGAATTAAAAGACTTGTTTAATTTAAAATAATTTTTTTTGTATTTATAATTTTATGTAGAAAAATACAGTATTTATTTTAATATTAATTTCTTGAATTGAGTTAAAATTTCAAAAATATTTTTAAATTTTACTATTCTGCTTATCTCATTTTCAAGTAGCATAATTGCAATATTTAACAGTTTCTCATGAGCCATTAATGGTGTTAAGTAAGTTTTCATTAATGTTAAGACAGTTTCCAGAAATGTCTTCTGCAGTCTCCCCTCCTATAATGCATCTCAGCAATGTTTGGTATTTTTAGTTTACAAATCTTGCAACTCCTTGGATGAAATTGTCCTAAGTATTTTGTTCTTTTTGATGTTGTTGTAAAAGAAATTCTCTTATTAATTTACTTTTCAGTTTGTTTGTTGCTATGGTATAGAAATACAACAGATTTTTCTGCAACTTTCCTGACATTGTTTATTAGCTCTAACAGTATTTTTGTGAATTCTAGGGAAATTCTAAATCATGTTATCTGCAAATAGTGATAGTTTTCCATCTTTCTTTCCAATTTGTATGCCTTATCTTTCTTTTACTTCCCTAATTGTTCTGGATAGGACACCCAGGGCAATGATGAAAGACAGTGATGAAAGCAGGCGTCTTTGCTTTGTTCCTGATTCTATTGAGAAAGTTTTCAATTTTACATCATTGAGTGTGATACTAGTTATGTGTTCCTAGTTTTGTTTGTTTGTTTGTTTTTAAGCATGAAAGGTTATTAGATTTTGGTGAATGGCTTTTCTGTGACAATAGACTTGAGCACAGTTTTTTTCTTTGTTGATTTAATGTTGCATATTACTTTCCTTCTTAAACAGATTTTTGTTTTAAATTATTTTTTATTAGGTAAGTTTTAGATTTACATAAAAATTGTGCATAAATTAGTGTTCCCATACCCCTCCCACACACTCATTTCCCTGTTAACACTTTGCCTTAATGTAGTACTTTTTTACAGTTGATTAAACAGAATTATAATAATTATACTAACAACAGTCCATAGTTAACATTAGTGTTCACTGTTTGTGTTGAACAAATCTATGATTTAATAAATATTATATTCTGGTATAACCTAAAATTTGAGATTTGTGATGTGGAAAAATGGAATTTCTCTTTTGATCCATGACACAAGTTTGCAGTTAGAAATGGGAGACAAAGCCACAGGAGGAAAAAAGTGTAACCTTAGGAATAGAGCAGCAGGTTCAGGGCAAGGTAGAAATGAGTGGGCCAGAACTTTGACTCTGGGCTATCTTACTCATAAATAAGTTTGTCAGAGCATTGAATGGGCACTAGTGATTTATTTGTCAAGTCATCTGGATTCTTCTCAGTGTTTAGTCTTTTAAAAATGTCTTAGCAATTTTAAACACTGATAATTATTTTTATAAAAGATTGTATTTATTTTTTCATTATAAAATCCTTTAGGAAAATTAATTGAGCCTCAGTTCCAGTGTCTTAAAAGAACAACTATTGTTTTGGTGTATTTTCTTCCCATTCTTTTTTATTAAGTATGTTTTTATAGAGTTGTAATGATTCTGGACTTTTCCTCCCTATTGAAGAAAGCTTCATATAGGGAGTCAATAGAGGATCTGCAACCTGGCAAGAAGTCCATGTGGTCATCAATACCCCCAAGATGGCTGCTGGAAAACTCTCATGAGATTTCTACCACCCAGACTGAGATTCCCTCCAGAAGCCAGTAGAAGCCCTGGATATTCTCCAGGGACATTATCCCAGGTTTTTGATGGGGGTGATGGTAATCAATCAAACAGCAAACACATGTCACTCTTCCCATGCCATTACAAAGGGGTGGAATAATTAGTAATTTAAAAGCAGTTGCAAAAGTCTTTCTCTCCCACTCTCAGCTCTTGGCCCTCTTGGCTTCTGTGTCCTGCTTTCATCCTGTCCTCCTGCATGGAAGAACATGCAAGTAAAACCTAGTCATTTATAATCTATAATGCAAAATTGTAGTAGTCTATAAATCAGTCTCGTTACCCTCTACTGGGGACCCATGATCAGTTATTTTCTCCCATTTCTCTTCCCTCAGTACCTTAATAAATTACTGTACTAACCTGATGTACTCTGAAATTCATTTCTGCAGCATAAGTGAAGAACTTAGACAAAATCTGGTAACACTACTTTTAAATAAACATTTTGAGTATTTTACATAGCTTTCATAATCATTTTAATGTAAAATAAAATTATTATTTTAATAAGTGTATAATTTTTCCTTGTGTTGATGTGGTACAAATTTACTTAACTATACTTTTTACTTCCTGTTTTTCACTGTTCTAAATTATTCTGAAATAACATGCTTTTTCTATATTTCTGTAGCTTACTTGCTTAGGGTAATTTACAGGGAGTGGGGTTATTGAGCCGAAGGGTTTGTTTAAGTCTATTGTTAGTAAAATAGTCACATTGCTTTTCAGAAATGCTTTGCCAAATTCACATAATGCCTAGCAAAGTACGTATATCATTGTTTCACGTATCCTTCTCAGTACTTGGTGTTTGTCTATTTTCACCTTTGTTAATTTGATAGAAAATATAATATCTGTTTTGGATTTATTTTGTAATTAAGGAGGAATGCTTTAATGGATTTTAAAACTTTAGTGTAAAATTTTGAATCACACTACTAGCAGAAAATAGAGTAGAACACCTACATAGAATATTTTCTAAGCACACCTTTAGGTTGAAATGTAATTATATTAGTATATTTTAGAATGAAAATTTAAAAGTTGTAAGTATACAAAAATCATAAAGTGGGGTAAAGAAGTCTCCATGCAAATTAGGAATAAAATTACATGGAAAATTTGGTGTAGTTACATTTGCAAAATACACCAAATGTAAGTTGTGGACTATAGCTTGTAGTAATACTTTGAGGATGCTCTTTCATAATTTGTTACAAATGTTTTACAACAATACAAGGTATTTGTTGTGGAGTAATGTATGGGAGCCCTGTATGATATTATGTATGTTTGTTTTGTAGTTCACAACTTTTAGTATAGACTTAATGTTTATGTATGTTCATGTATAAATGATATATTTCAATAAAATTTTTAAATGAAAAAAATTAAATGAAACAAGTGATTTCAAGATGATTTTTGTAGTTAAAGCAGTTAATAAGGATTTTTAGCTTTGTAGATGAAGAATATAAAGCAAAAATGGTTAAAGGTTTCAGATATGAAGACTACTTGAAATGTAGAGTACCGCAAGAATTCCTCCATTTGAAGTTAGTACTGTAAGGTTATTTGTTTTAATATGATAGTGTTAAAATCAAATTCAGAGAGCAGAGGGAAGAAGAAATCCTACAATAATGTTTCATAAACTGTGTTGTTTAATTGGGAAAGTACTTGCACTCTAGTACTGGTATGTATATACTAATGGTGATATGTATATTTTCTCTGAGAATTTTGAGAAAGAATGAATCTTGAAGTCTTTTTGGCTAAAAAACATTTCCTGTCTAAGTATGATTACTTTTGTCAATCCTTTTTTTAAAAAACATTTTTCAGGCTTGAAGCTACAATGTGACAGAAGAATATGCTTTCTTACTTCCTGAATTACCCAGAAACCTTAGAAGCAAACTTTTAGGAACTTTAAAGATTATGCCAGCCTCTATGTTTTATAATCAGAACCTAGAGGAGCAATGTGATTTGCCCAAAAGATATAGCTGGTTAGTGGCAGAAGTGGAGATCAGTATCTAGACTTCTTGATTCTTGGTTTTTCTTTACTCCATATTCTGTGACTGCTGATTTCTAGTTTGTTATTTTGGGGCTCTACACCTTTAAACATCCATTTGTAAATGACTGTGTGGAATTAGTTTTACTAAGTGGTTGCACATTTTGTGAAAAAATGAAAATGCTTTGCCTCCCAAGTATTTGTCACATCCATTTAATCTTAGGTAATATAGAAATATGTTCTGTTGTAGCAGAATTTTGGGGAAGGTTGATTTGAATGTGAAGTTTGTAGCTGTCTTTTTTGGAGGTCTGGTTTTCATATCATGTCAATTGTGGTTTTTAAGAAAAAGTCCTGTTGGGTTTCTACATGCTGAGCTTCTGTAATAGTATTTGGAATTGGAGCCTTGGAATTGCAGCACTATTTTATACATTCTATTTAATCAAATAAATAAATAATCTCTGAGTGAAATACATGTGGAGCTAGAAAACAATGCTTTCTTTTATAGAGAGTAATTATTTTGTTACATGTTTGTGTTTGTAGTATGTTATAAATCACATTAATCATGTGGTTTTTTCTGAATGTGCCAAAGAAAGTAAAGACTAAAGATTCCCCATATTACATTTCTAGGTCTTGTTTTGTTTTCTAAGCACAACTTCAGTCTAAAACATAAAGGCATTAACGTCTTTTTAATGCATGTTTTCCCCTTCAACTCAGGTGCCATAATTGGAGAAAGGCGCTATAGAGCTGTGAGCTCTTGACCGTAAAGGCTGTTAATCACGTAGAACTTAATTTCATCTGTGGGGAAGAATATAATTGGAGTATAGTTAGTTGGCTGAGATTTTGAGTCAATATTATTTTTAGCTTAGATTTTACCTTTGATTTCCCTCTTTTATAGCTTTACATGCATGTTTACATGCTCTTTTAGGTAATAAACTTTCAGGTAGATAAAGCCACTCTCAGAACTTTTAATCCTGTTCCAAGCAACATGTGGGGAGTAAAGACTTGGCTGACCAATAGGAATATGTGCCCTTAGAAACCTAACATTTTCATAAGTAGGGGAGCTTATGTACTGCTGAAGATGCAAGGTGCAAACTGTCACATAGCATATTTTAATGGTAATTAATAGTTGGAACATTTAAGAGAGGGGTGATAATAGAGGAAAAATGTTATGGCATACCCTGGGAATGATATCCTTGATGTGTCTTTCATTTCTTTGTTTCTTTTGGTCTTCATCAACTGATTAGTAATTTTCCATTGCTGTATGCATTCTTTCTAAATTTTTGTCTTTTGTCTTTGAAAACAACTATAAAGGCCATATTTCAATAGAGGAAGAATGCTGAAAAGTAGTGGTAGGTTCCTGTGCAGCCAGAATTTAAATTGGAAGGTAACAAATGATGGTGAAAATATAATTAGAAAACTTAGTACAGATTGTTTCTTTTCTCCTTTCTTTCTTCTTTTCTTGTTTTCTCCCTTCTACCTAATTTCCCTCCCTCATTCCACCTGCGACCAAGAACACAGAAATCAAGGGCATTATTTGAGCCTGTTCCATTTACATGACTAAGAATATATTGATATTTTAAATATGCACTCATGAAATCAGTTTTAGGTTAGCCTTAAATTTGTAGTTTTGTAAGGAAATGAATGATTGTCTTGTGAATTGTAACATTCTATCAGTTCTTTAGAAATCATTTTTCTGCAGAGGTTCAAATTGTTTGAAGGCTTATCATAGTACTTCCATGATGAAATGTGATAATGTGTGTAAGACATTATGAAGGTGATAAAGAACAATGTAGGAAGAACACAAACTCTTATTTGTGACTCATAATTTAGAGATTCTAAGTTCTTCTTAGTTTCATTGGATTTAGAAAAAGGTACATTTTACTATATTTATTCATTAATTCACTGAATAACATTTATTGAATATCTACTCTTTGCAAGGCTTAGTAGATGCTCAGGGTATAGTTATGAACCACACATACTGTCCCTACCCTCATGAAACTTATATTTTCTCAAGGGAAACAGATATAAAGCAACCAATTACACAGTAATTGATTGAAATACAGTTGTAGTAGGTCCTAAGAAAAATAGGGAATGCTGTGAAAATACATAATTATGTAAAACAGTTCTTAGAAAAATCTAAGTGTTATGTTGTTTCACCAGCTTTTATGAGAGGACCACAAGCCTCCCTCAGGACTGTGAGGTCCAGCACAGGCAGACAAGGATGAAAGAAGAGGGTGGGGCCCTTCCTGAGAGGTACATGTCTCCAAAGGTTAGAGGTGGGTCAGAGGCAAGGGGACCCATGTGAAGGGAGGGCTTTAGACAATGGGATATCCTGGGAATAGATAAGGGATATAGGAGAAACAATTCACTCTTACACTCTGAGGGAGGGAGTATGAAAAGGCAGCCTCTCATTTACAGTGGGAAGAGCCATACCTGCCAGGCAGGTAGGCTGTCAAATAATTGCAGAGCTGGTACCTAAAACCTCTGCTCTGTGGGGTGGATATGTAGCCCAGCCCCCAGACAGGCCCACTGCCAGCCATGCAGCCCCTTCCCTGGATGAAGTAGGGAGACCCAGGACCCAGGCACTTGGTCTTTCACAGAAGTCAGTACTTATATTCAGGGTACCCCTGCAGGTGCTGGTCCTGGAGCCACTTCACCTCCCTGCCCGGGGCTCAGTGTTTGTGGTTTATATAAACAAAACAAGTATTACACTATTTTATTGGAAACTGGCTAAAAGTTAAGGCATGCTAAACTTTATGGTTTTCTTTGAGATTACAATTTTGTAGCAGCTTTTAATACTTTTCTGGAACAAGGCTGTTCTTGGTTTCCATATCACATGCAAAGATCCAAAGCAGAACATTTAACAACTGGCATTCTACATTCAGTTCAGCAACCTAAGCTCAAAAAAGTATGAATTCATGTACATAGTACTGTATTAATCCAAAGTTTATTAAAGTTTATTAAAAAGCTTCTTTTATGAATAAAGTGTAGAGTGTCAAAATTTGAAGACTGCTATAAAATATTCAGGAATGTATTATAATACTTTAACTTGGTTTCAAATGCCCAAGAAGTCAGAGAAATACGATCAAAGAATTTGTTAAAGGAGGCTTTTTAGTTTGTGATCATTTAAGGGTAGAAATGTTAATTCAAAGTAGAGACATTATATAGTTTAAAAAGGCCTAGATGCTGTCCCCTGAGTTTTAAACTGTTTTGGGCCATCCTGCTGTGCAAGTGAACTTGCTTTTCTTTCATGCTGGGAATCTGGGATAACTTCCTTGAAGAAGTGACATTTGAGTTAGTTTATTTATCATTACAACAAACATGAATGAAAATTTCAAATTAAATGAATGCTTAGGGAAATACCTAAATAAAATCTATTAAAGTTTTAATAATAAACATGGCAACCTAAATTTCTATTCTTTTTTTGTAGCTTTATTTTATGTATTTATTTCTCCTTGCCCTCTCATTGTTTGCATTTCCTGTGTCTATTTGTTTTGTGTTAGTCGTCTTTTTTTTTTAGGAGATACTGGAACTTAACCTGGGACCTCCCATGTGGAAGGGAAGTAACTAATTGCTTGAGCCACCTCTACTCTCTGCTTTGTTGTGTCTCTCATTATGTTTTCCTCCATGTGTCACTTATTGCATCATCTTGCTGTGTCAAATTACCATGCCAGTCATCATGTCAGCTCAGTCACTGTCTTGCTCTTCTTTAGAAGGCACCAGGAACCAAACCCAGACCTCCCATGTGGTAGGCAGGAGCTCAATCACTTGACCCACATATGCTTCCCCCATTCTATTCTTGACCCTCCACTTACTCAATTATTTGAAACCCTGGGCTTCATTTATTTAATGTTAGAATCCACAATTCCTACATGTAGCAGTGTATAGGGTGTAAGACTTCATAAACTCACTTCAGTCTTTACATCTGACAATTATTAAAAGCCTCCAAGTTATAATAGATTTGAAAATATTTGTTAAAATCCATTAAACTTATTTTATATGCCACCTTATTGTTACTTCCTTCAAATAATACAGCAAAGCATTTCTATTGCCAATCTTTACAGATAGGCACACCTTTTAGACTGTGAGCTTCTTAGTTACAGAGGACATATCTTTTGAACCTTGCAGGATGTGAGATGTATAATAAGTGGTAACTATATACTGAACAAGTCCAATTATGAATAATCTGTTTTAATGAGGTGGAAACATCTTGGTGACTGACCTTTGTGTATTTTGTAAGCAACTCTTGGAGCATAGTGAGTGGTTAAGAGAAGGGGGCTTTGAAATCACAAAGCCTGGTTTTGAATCCCAGTTCCTTAATGCAATATCTGTGCATCCTTAGAAAAGTCACTACATTTCTCTAAATTCCATTTTCCTTGTCTATAGAATAAACTTAGATTACATGTGCCAAGTACTTAGCATAGTGTCTAAAACATAAGAACCATTCCATAATCGGTGACTAATTTTATTATAAAGAGACTGTATCAAACTTTTTAAAAATCTGTTTTGGTTTATCTGTGAAGTTTGTGGGAGCCCAGGACCCAGTCTACCCACCTTAAATGAAGCACAACCTGAAGCACATAGCCACCAGCAAAGCCTAGACACTCACTAGTTAAAAAGCAACATGCCCACAACCAGCAAGATGGTGGCAGAATAAGGAGCTCTTAGAGTCAGCTTATGCTACAAGGCAGTTAGCAATCATCCAGAGCTATCTAAAGCCCCTGTTTCGGGGCTCCAGGGGACCAGAAGAGCCTCCTGCAACATCCCTGAAGGAATGGAAGGAAGAGACTGCCCATGGAGGCCAGAGCCCATCCTCACCTGGCAGCACAAGTTGCCTAGGGAGCTATTCCATGGCTGGAATTGGAAGCTCCATTTCCCAAAAACGGGAAAGGAAGAGATAATTTCTACCAACTTCAGCTACTGATTAGTAATTCTAATTCTAATTCTAAGAATAGCTAAAATTTGAAGCTGCCCAAGCAGAAAGGGGACAGTAGCTACCATTTTAACTCCACCCCTGGCACAGTGCTGTTAGGGACCTGTTTCTTTCCATTGTGATTGGATTGCAGCTTTAGCTTAAGCCCCAGCCCCACCTCCAGCAGGAGGGGACCTGAGGGGACCTTCTTCAACCTTTCCAGGAAAATACAGTCCACTCCATGAAGGCCAGTGATCATCCTATTCTGGCTGCACAAGCCACCTAAGGAGCTATTCTGTGGCTGGAATTGGAAGCTCCATTTCCCAAAAACAGGGGAGGAAGAAATGGTTGGCTAAAGACTTCAGCTACTAATTAGTAAATATGGATGGCCAAAGTATAACCCTAGGAAGAGCTAAAGTTTGAACCTGTCCAGGTCAGAAAGAGGCAGGTAGCCAGCATTTTTACTCCACCCCTGGCATAAGGGAAAGCTGTACTGTCTGAAAAATCACAGTGAAGATAAGGACTGGCTTCTTTAACCCATATGGACCTGCAGTTCTAGTTTAGTCTTCAGCCCCACCTCTAACAGGGAGGTAGCTGGTGGGCCTTGCACCAGCCTCTCTGGGTAACTGCAAGTACATTTGGCTGGCACAGACTGAATATTTGGAAGTCTACTGTGGTAACTGTCATCATTTTGGACCCATATGGCATAGATTGTTGCCCACAACTATAGCTCCATCCCTGCCCTAGGCATGGGAGAAATGGGTGTGAAGTTTCATCAGTCTCTCTGGACAGCTAAAGTCTAGGCCTGCATGACTTGGATTATGACACATGACTGTGGCTCTGTCCCTACCCTTGGAAAATGAGAAAGTTGGGAAAGTTCCATTGGTCCCTGGGAAAATGAGGGCAGCTTGAGGTTCCACAGCTTATAGCACTAGCTATATCCTTTGATCCTACTACACAACCAGCAAGGAAGAAAGAGCAAGAAAGTCCTAAACTAAAGAGAGAAACTGCACCCAGAATGAATACATCTAGTAAGCCAGATATCAACACTCCAACAAAAAATTACAATCCACCCCAAGAAACAAGAAGATATGGCCCAGTTAATGGAAAAAGATAAGCCTCCAGATGACAAAAAGGAGTTGAGACAACTAATCATAGATGTTCAAACAAATCTCCTTAATAAATTTGATGAGATGGCTAAAGAGAGTAAGGATATTAAGAACATACTGGATGAGCAGAAAGAAGAATTGTGGGCACATAGAAAAATAGCAGATCGTATGGGAATGAAAGGCATAATAAATGAAATTAAAAATACCCTGGAATCATATAATAGCAGATTTGTGTAGGCAAAGGAAAGGATTGGTGAGCTTCAAGAAATGGTCTCCAAAAGTGAACAAACAAAAGAACAGACAAAGGAATGAATGGAAAAAATTGAACAAGGTCTCAGGGAGCTAAATGACAGTAAGAGAAATGCAAACATATATGTTATAGGCATCCAAGAAGGAGAAGAGAATGGAAAAGGGGCAGAAGGACTATTTGAAGAAATAATGTTAGAAAATTTCCTAACCCTATTGAAGGACATAGATATCCATGTCCAAGAAGCACAACACACTCCCATCTGAATAATCCAAAAAGATCAACTCTGAGACACATACTAATCAGAATGTCAAATGCAAAAGACAGAGAATTCTGAGAGCAGCAAGAGAAAAGCAATGCATAACAGATAAAGGATACCCAATAAGATTAAGTGCCTATTTCTCATCAGAAACCATGGAGACAAGAAGACAGTGGAATGAAATACTTAAGATACTGCAAGAGAAAAACTTTCAGCCAAGAATCTTATATATGACAAGATTGTCTTTCTAAAATGATGGCAAATTTAGAATATTCACACATAAACAGAAAATAAGAGAGTTTGTAAAAAAGAGACTGTCTTTACAGGAAATACTAAAGGCTGTGCTACAGTCTGAAAAGAAAACGCAGCAGAGAGAGGATGGAAGAGAGTCTAGAAATGAAGATTATACCAGTGAAACTAACTAAAAGTCTCAAAGGACTGGTGAAAATAAAATATCACAGATAAAACCCAAAGGTCAAAATGGGTGAAATAAGGACTGCCTTTACAGCAATAACATCGAACATTAATGGATTAAACTCCCCAATCAAAAGACACAGACTGGCAGAATGGATAAGAAAATTTGAGCCACCTACATGCTGACTGCAAGAGAGTCACCTTAGACCTAAGGATACCAATAGATTGAAAGTGAACAGCTGGAAAAAGATAATCCATGCATGAAGTAACAACAACAAAAGCCACAGTAGCTATCCTTATATCACATGAAATAAGCTTTAAAAGTGGGAGGTTGTTGGGTATATGAGACTCTTCTGTATTCTGTGTGTGATTTTGCTGTGACTTAAAACTTCTTTGAAAACAAAATGAAAACTAGTGAGACACAGGAGAATGAGAGGGGGAAGGTGCCACAGTACATACTGGACACCAGATATTGCAGTGATGAAAGACAAAAGGTCAAAAAAAATTTTTTTTAAGTTTTTTTTAATATCCCAATCTTTTAATTTTATTGTATTTTTAGTTTTTTCTTTTTATTTTTATGTATTTTATCTTATCATTATTTATTATTTAAACTTATCATTATTATTTCATTTTCCTATTAATTGTATTCATCTATTGTAATGGCTTCATCTTTGAAGAGGCTTTGGATCACAGTAGGGTTACACCTGGGGTGGGAGAGGATTGTTGGTGGGGGGTGTCAGGGATGGGGGATGCATGGGAGAAAGCTCACCTGAGCATAAATATAAGGTATACAAAAATGTTCAAATGTTCATGTGGCATTATTACAGTGGGTGGAGAATCACTCAATAAATGAGAGAATACTGAATTCCCACCCTGGAGAGCTCTGCCACATTCTATAATGGAGCAGCAACAGTCCCCCAAGTGCAGGGGCAGTGACTGGTGAAGGAGGATGATCCACTGATGGGCCCTTGATATTGATGACTTGCCTTATGAGTATTTTTTCTTGAAATTCAAACAGCCTATTGTTATGGGGTGCCTAAGGGTTGCCCACTGAGAGCCTCCTTGTTGCTCAAATGTGGCCTCTCTCTAAGCCAAACTCAGCATATGAATGCATTACTTTCTTCCCAGTGTGGGACATGACTCCTGGGGTTGAGCCTCCCTGGCCCCGGGGATTGTTACCAAGTGCCTCCTGGCAATGTAGCTGGAAAAAGACCTTGAATAAAAGGAGAAAAAGTTAAAGACAAATGAGTTTATATGGCTAAGAGACTTCAAAATGAGTAGGGAGGTCATCCCAGAAGTAATGCTTACACACATCTCAGAAGTAATGCTTACACACATCTCATAGAATACCAAAGTGGATATCACCCCAAATAGTGGGGCTCCCAAGAGCCCTGGAGACACCCAGGTCATATGTCAGGGAAGATAACTCCAGAGTTTGTTGCCTTTCCAGTGGGCCCTACTTTGGTATTTGTGCTCCTGAGAGTGACAGAGTTGGACTCAAATATGTCTTCCCTGCACATGGCTCATCTGTCCCTTCTTGGTGCTGGAGTTTGTAGTTGTACATCCAAAGCCTTGAGACTTTGGGCTGTCCATGTGCCAGCTGAGCCCAGAACCTCAGTGGAGCAGCAATTCTTAGTCTACATCTCATTGGACTCACAGAGGACAACTGGCAGGGAGATGATAATGGACAATGGCCATCCCAGGGAATGGGGAGAGTCTGCAACTGCAGCAGAATAATCCCAAATATCTTCCCCATGGGATATAAGGCCCTCTCAATTGGAGGTGGAGTGGACATCACCATTCCAGACTCCTCCGGATGGGAGAAAGAGCTATGGACTAGAGTGGACTTACTGCTATTCTTCTATAGACATATTGTGATTCAAGCAATGGAAGATATTATTACATTGATGTGAAGCCAGTGGCCACTGGAGTCTCTGGGGGCAGGGAGAGGGAAAAGCAGTTGTAATACAGGGGCTTTTTCAGGACTTGGAAATTGTCCTGAGGAACATTGCAATGACAGATACAGGCCATTTTATATCATCATATAACATGTGTGGGAGAGAGTGTGGTCTACAATCTGAACTATGTTCCATGCTTAATGGCAAAGCCCCAGGATGTGTTTATCAATTGCAATTAATGTGCCACACTAATTAAGGATGTTTACGTGGGAGGTTGTGGGAGGTGTGGGAGGTGAGACTCCCTATATTTTTTGTATAACATTTATGTAATCTAAGTATCTTTAAAAAAAGGAAAAATAAATTAGAAAGATATACGGTCAACAAAATAAAAAACAACCAGTTTTTCAGAAAAAAAAAAAGACACTAATGATGTGCAATCTGAGGAAGAAGTTAAGAAAAAAATTACATTTACAATAGTAACTAAAGGAATCAAATATTTAGGAATAAACTTAACCAATGAGGTAAAGCACTTGTATTCAGAATACTACAACTCATTGTTAAAAGAAATAAAAATAAGACCTAAGTAATTGGAAAAACATTCCATGCTCACGGATTGGAAGACTAAATATCATTAAGATGTCAATTCTACCCAAATTGATATACAGATTCAATGCAATCCCAATAAAAATTCCACCAGCATTTTTTTAAAATAAATGGAAAAAAAATGATTATCAAATTTATTTGGAAGGGCAAGGGGTCCTGAATAGCCAGAAACATCTTAAAAAAGAAAAGTGAAGTTAGAGGACTCTCACTTTAAATCATATTGCCCAGCTACAGTGATAAAGGCCGCATAGTACTGGCATAAAGACAGACACATAGACCAATGGAACTGAATTGATGGTTCAGAAACATACCCTCACATCTATGATCTAGTGATTTTAGATAAGCCTGTCAAACCCACCCAGCTCAGGCAGAACAGTCCGTTCAACAAATGGTGCTGGGAGAACTGGACATCCATAGCCAAAAGAAGGAAAGAGGACCCCTATCACATACCTCATACAAAAATTAACTCAAAATGGGTTAAAAAACTAAATATAAAAGTAAGAACCATAAAGATTCTAGAAGAAAATGAAGGAAACTCTCTCCAAGACATGGAGGTAGGTGGTGGATTCTTAAAGGAGATAAGAAGAGGACTGAGATGGACTACTGATGTTTAATGATGTAGAAAGTTTTAATTAACTTTACAGTAAAAGTGTGAAAATGTACAGAGTTGATGGTAACACATTATAGTGAGTAACAACTGATTTTTAAATGGGAATATGGCTGAAAAGGTTAGTCTAAGGATGTAAATGCCAACTGAAAAAAGCTAGGGAATAATCTAGGAACTGAATAACACAGTGAACCTAGAGGTGAATAAGAATTGTGGTTGATGGTACAGATGCAAGAGTGTCCTTTGTGAGCTAGAGCAGATGTATGTCACTATTGCAGGGTGGTGGGAATGTGGAGAAACATGGGAAAAAGTACAACTGGAGTGACCTATGGACTGTAGTTAATAGTAATAATGTAATAGTCATGCATCTATGCCAATGATGTACTGTGTTGATAATGGTGAATTATGGAAATTGTGTGCCAAATGTATATTATGGACCTGGTAATAGTCTGATGATATTATCTTGTAATATGTTACAAATGTTCCACCATGGTGTGGTGTGTTGATAGAGGAGTGTTGTATGGGAATTCTGCCGTGTGCAAGATTGTTTTGTAAGTTTACAATTTCTGTCATAAAAATATATTTAATAAATAATAGTAGGGTGGGTTGGGGAAAGATACACCAAATGTAAGATAAGAACTTTAGTTAGTAGTAAGATTTTGATGATATTCTTTCATAATTTGTAACAAATGTCTCACAAACAATACTAGGTGTTGGTGGTGAGTTGATGTTTGTGACCCTTGTATGATGTTATGCATGTTTCCTTTGTAAGTTCACAACTTTTACTCTAAACTTATTGTTTATGTATGTTAATGTATAAATGATATAAAATAATAATAGGGTGGGTTGAGGGAAAGATACACCAAATGTAAGATACTTTGGTTAGTAGTAATATTTTTGTATTCACAGCAATGAAAGATATTGGTTGTGTGGTGAGGTATGGGAGCCCTGTATGGTATTATGTATATTTGTTTTGAAAGTTCACAAGTATTACTATACATTTATTGTTTATATATGCTTATATGTGAGTGATATACTTCAATAATTTAAAAAAAAATAAAAATTTAAAAAAAGGTTACATGCCTTCCTGGAGGAAACGTACAGATGGTACTGTAAACTCTAATCTTCTCAAAGCTATATACTCCCTTCCTGTAATATTTTCACCAGACACCCCAATTGTGCACTTCATGTAACTCTGGCAAAATCTCAGTTCTCATACACTATGGAATATCTTTGTTCTAAGACCCCTTACATTGCTCCCCCTTTTCTTGCTTTTTTACAAAATGTTAATTTTATTCTCCAACCAGCAATCAGAGACTGTCCTGTACATAAGTACCAATAAATCTCATGCCCTTCAGGAGTTGGGTTGGAACAATTGGTGAGCCACCATCCAAGAGACCAGAGGACCACCAGCAGTAGCAGGCTCCAGGAAGGGAGAATCCATGGGGGAAACCCCAAGTTGGCCTATAACATCCATGTGGGGAGGGGTGGCTGCCCTTTTGGATTAATGGGGACCAGATGAGTGTGGACTACTGAGAGATTGTGGGGTTGCCTACTATCCTGACTCTTGTGGAACTCTGTGTGAGTATGGGGACACAACAAAAAATTCTGGAGGGGATAAAGCACGTGCTTTAGAAGATTATGAAGTTTAATAAAGACAGCAGGTACACTGCCACAGCAGTCAGCTGGCTGTTGCTATTAGCAGGTGGTTTAGCTGCAGCAGATTGTCTAGAGAAAGACAAATAAATCTGCCATTGATAGGACGAGTTAAAGGTAGAAAGGAATATGAACCTGATACAGGCCAAAATGAAAGATTCTTAACTGATCACCTGTGCCAAGTTGATGATCAGTTAAAAACTCTGGCTTGTAGGTATGCTTGGGCTAGAGACACCAGGCTTCCTCAAGTCCAGGTCTGAATGATATTAACCACCCCTGGGTGGGACCCTAAGGTTTGGGATCCTATGGACACCTCCTCATATGAGGAAAAGGAGGAAGAAGAGGAGGTGGAAGAAGATAGTGATCAGATTTAGAAACTATAGAAGAAGAATCTTTAAATCCTGTTTGACCACTTGTGTAAAGGAAGGCTAAATCACAGATACATCTCACACAAGCAGGAGTGTTAAACAGGGCACCTGTCAGGGAAACCATGCTTGTAAGAGAATATTCTATTAGAGAGTTAACTGAGATAGGGAAAATATTCTGGCAGCAAATCTGCAAACCCCTTGCCACCCAGATGGTGTGACTGTGGCCTAGTGGGGGCTAATGGGATGAGTTAAACTCTTGGAGAAGGGAGAAAGCTTAGCAACATTAAAGTTCTCTGTTCTGTTTCCATGTTAATTCTAATTGGGCCTGGATAACCACATTGATAAAATTGAATAAAATTGGTGAGGTGAAAGTTTACTAACTTTTGAACTGAACAATTCTATGAAAATAAAAGAGGCAAAAAACAGAAAAATGCTGGCTGCTTTTAAAAGCCTGCAACTCAATTATGGTTTAGCCCTGAAAGCAGCTACCCTCCTCTGCCAACGTGTCTCCAGAAAACTGTTTCAGAAATGTGTCCTTGTAAACATTTGATAATATATCTCATCAAAAATACTGATAAAATAGTAAACTAAAGAAAGCATATATTTCTGAAAACCATCCCTATAAGCTATTAATGTTCTAGTATAGCATTCTAGTAATTAGTTTAAATGAGGAGAAATTATGTTTGTGTATAAGGAAACTGAATCATTATTCTGACAAGTTTGTTTAGTGTTCATGGTAACTGTATATTGTAAAAGTTTTGCTTGGAGACAGTTTCCAAAGTCATTTTGGTAACTTAAGTATGGAAGGTATACAAAATATATTTTCTTTAAGGAAAAAGAAAATAATTTTATCCTAAAATAAAATAACTAGTGGATAGAGGGGGGAAGCCAAGATGGTGGCAGAGTAAGGAGCTCCTGGAGTCAGCTCATGCTACAGAGCAGTTAGTAATCACCCAGAGCTACCTAAGCACCTGTTTGGGGACCCTAGGAGACCAGAAGAGTATCCTGCAATATCCTTGAAAGTAAGGAAGGAGGAGACTGCCCATCTGCAGAGAGAATTCATGAGTAGAGCACTCCAAGCCACGGAGGTCTGTGCCTATGATACAAGCCACCTCAGGAGTTATTCTGTGGCTGGAGTTGGAAGCTCCATTTCCCAAAAACTGGGGTAGGAAAACACAGTGTGACACTGTCTTCAGCAACTTATTAGTAAATTCAGTGGGCTAAAGTATAATCCTAGGAACAACTACACTTTGAGCCTGTCCAGGCCAGAAGGAGGCTGGTAATTGCCATTTTGACCCTGCCCAGGCTGAGGTGAAATGAGGTTGATTAAAAATCACAGTGTTGGTAAGAACTGGCTTCTTTCCACCCAGGTCAGATTGCAGGTCTAGTCTAAACCCCTGCACCACCTCTCTGGGAAACTGCAAGCCGTGCTGCAGAGGACAATGCCCATCCTACTCTAGCAGCACAAGACACCTCAGGAGCTATTCCATAGCTGGAATTAGAAGTTCCATTTCCCATAAAAAGTGGAGGAAAAGACAGTTGTCCACTGACCTCAGCTACTTATTACAGGACTCAGCTGGCTCCCAGAAACACCTAGAGTTTGAGCCAATCCAAGTTGGAAAGAGTCTGGTAACCACCATTTTGACTCTGCCCCCAACATGACGGGAAGCCTGGCTGACTGAAAATCCAGTGAAGTTAGGGACTGACTTCTTTCCACCAAAATCAGACTGCAGCCCTAGCCTAGGCTCCAGCCCCACATCCAGCAGAGAGGAAGCTGGTGGGACCTACACTAGGCGATCCAGGCAACTGCAAGTGCTCTCCACTGGCACAGACTGAATAGTTGGTCACCTGGGGCTACATGCTCACACCCCAATAGGATAGGAGAGGTGCTGGGTATCCTCGGCCTCTTCTGGCAATGGCAGGAGTTTTCATCCAACACAAACTTGTTTGTTGAGTGCCTCTGAGTCTATCCACACCTCTGTCCCCCATAGTATAGGAGGGGGCTGGTTCTTCCTCAGCTTCTCAGGGCAACTTCAGGCACTTTTGGCCTGCACAAATCTGACCATTGTGCACCTGTGGCTCCACCCCCATACTCAATAAGACAAGAGATGGACTGTGTTTGCCCAGCCTCTCTGGGTAACTGCAGGTGCTTTTGGACCACACAGCCTGGACTAGTGGGTAATTGTGGATCCATCCTCACACCCCAATAGGAAACGAGGGGGCTGGTGTTTCCAAAGCCTTTCTGGGCAACAGCAGACACTTTCAGTCTGCATGGACTGGAATGTTGTATGCCTATGGATCCACCCCCAATCCCAATAGGATAGGAGGGGTCTGGTGTCACCACAGCCTCTCCAAACAATGGCAGGTACTTTTGGCTTACAGGGACCAAACTGTTCTGTGCCTGTGGATCCAACCCCTTGCCATAAAGAATAAGAAGAGGCTGGTGTTTCCTCAGCCTCTACAGGCAATGGCAGGTATTCTCAGCCTAAAGGGACTGAACTGTTGGCACCCCTAGAACCACTGCCAACAACCAATAAGATAGGAGGGGGCGGGTGCTTCCTCAGTGACTCTGGGCAATGGTGGGTGCTTTCAGCCTACAGGGACTAAACTGTTGGGCATTGGTGGCTCCATTTCCACCCCTAAAGGGCAGAAGGTACAGTACTCTCTCAGCTTCTCAGGGAAACTGCAGGCATATTCGTCCCACACAGATTAGATTGTTGGATACTCCAGAGGGTCCATTCCCACCCCCAGCAGGGAGGGGGTCTGGTGCTATATCAGTTTACCTGAGCAACTGTGATCATTATGGACCCACACAGCATAGATTTCTACCCAGAACTATAGCTCCACCCCTGCCCAAGGTAGGGGAGGAAGGGGTGTAACATTTTATCAGTTTCTCTGGGCAACTACAGACAGTCTTGTCCTGCCAAACGTGGATTATTATACACTGCTGCAGCACTGTCCCTACACCTGACAGAGGAGAAAGATGGGAGAAGCTTAATCAATTCCTGAGGCAACATGGGCAGCTTCAGCCTCTGTAGCTTACAGCACCAACTACATCCTTGGCTCCTACTACACAACCAGCAAGGGAGAAAAGACAAGAAAGCCCTAAACTAAAGGGAGAAACTACACCCAGAATAAATACATCTAGTAAGCCAGATGCAAAAGCACGAAAAAAAAAATTACAATCCATACCAAGAAACAGGAAGATATGGCCCAGTTAAAGGAACAAGATAAGCCTGCAGATGACATAAAAAGGTTGAGAAAACTAATCAGAGATGTTTAAACCAATCTCCTTAATAAATTCAATGAGATGGCTAAAGAGATTAAGGATATTAAGAACACATTGTGTAAGCACAAAGAAGAATTTGAAAGCATACACAAAAAAATAGCAGACCTTATGGGAATGAAAGGTGCAATAAATGAAATTAAAAATACACTGGAGGCATATAACAACAGATTTGAGGAAGCAGAATAAAGAATTGGTGAGCTCAAAGACATGGCCTCCAAAAGTGAACATACAAAAGAATAGATGAAGAAAAGAATGGAAAAAATTGAACAGGGTCTCAGGGAACTAAATGAAAGCAAGAGATGTGCAAGCATAAGTGTCATGGGTGTTCTAGAAGGATAAGAGAAGGGAAAAGGGGCAGAAGAAATATTTGAAAAAATAATGGTGGAAAATTTCCCAACACTATTGAAGGACATAGATATTCATGTCCAAGAAGCACAGCATACTCCCATCTGAATAAATCCAAGTAGACCAACTCTGAGACACATATTAGTCAGAATGTCAAATGCCAAAGACAAAGAGAGAATTCTGAGAGCAGCAAGAGAATAGCAATGTATAACCTATAAGGGATACTTAATAAGATTAATAGCCATTATCTCATCAGAAACCAAGGAGGCAAAAAGGCAATGATATGGAATATTTAAGATGCTACAAGAGAAAAACTGCCAGGCAAGAATTTTATATCCAGCAAGATTTTTTTTAAAATGAGTGTGAGTTTAGAATATTCACAGATAAACAAAACTGCAAGAGTTTATAACAAAAAGACCATTTTTGCAGGAAAATACTAAAGGAAGTGTTTCAGCCTGAAAAGAAACGACAGGAGAGAGGCTTGGAAGAGAATCTAAAAATGATGACTGTATCAGTAACAGTAATTATAACTGTCAAAAATAAAATGACAAATAAAATGCAAACATCAAAATGGATGAAATGAGAACTGCCTTTACAGTAATAACATTGAATGTTAATGGAATAAACTCCCCAGTCAAGAGACACAGAATGGCAGAATGGATAAGAAAATATAGGACATCTATATGCTGTCTGCAAAACACTCACCTTAAACCCAAAGATACCAATAGATTAAAAGTAAAAAGTTGGAAAAAGATATTCCATGCATGTAATAACCAAATAAAAGCTGGGGTAGCTATACTTAATCAGATAATATAGATTTTAAAAGTAAAACTGTTATTAGAGAGAAGGAAGTGTATTACATATTAATAAAAAGGGAAATTCACCAGGAAGAAATAGCAATCATTATTTTCAAGTGCTCATGGATCTTTCTCCAGGATAGACCATATGTTGCATCACAAGGCAGATCTCAATAAATTCAACAAAATTGAAAGTTTACAAAGCACTTTATATGATCATAATGGAATAAAGTTGGAAAACAAGTGGCAGAAATAAGGAAGATTCACATATACATGGAGATTAAACAACACACTCTTAAATAATCAGTGGGTCAAAGAAGAAATTTCAAGAGAAATCAATAAATATCTCAAGATGAATGAAAATGAGAATACAACATTTCATCACCTATGGGATGAAGCGAAGGCAGTATTGAGAAGAGAGTTTATAGCTCTCAATGCTTACATTAAAAAAGAAGAAAGAGCTAAAATCAAGAACCTAACTACACAGTTAGAGGAACTAGAAAAAGAACAGCAAACTAATACCAAAGCAAGTAGAAGGAATGAAATAACAAAGATCAGAGCAGAAATAAATGAAATTGAAAAAAAAAAAAAAAGAATAGAAAAATCAAGAGAACCAACGTTGGATCTTCGAGAAGATTATCAAAATTGACAAACCCTGAGATAGACTGACTAAGAAAAAAAGAGATAAGATGAAAATAAATGAAATAAAAAATGAAAATGGGTACATTAGTATTAACACCACAGAAATAAGAGAGGTCATAAGAGGATACTGTAATCAAATTTATGCCAAAAATTAGACAATATAGATGAAATGGAAAAATTCTTAGGAACATACAAACAACCTACACTGACCCTAGAAGAAGTAGAAGACCTCAACCAACCAATCACAAGTAAAGAGATT
>JAQZBX010037072.1:0-23937 GCA_029593785.1 Cabassous unicinctus | reverse complement strand
CTCTCTCTCTCTCTCAAGAACCATGTATGAGGTCTTCTTGGGGTTCCCTGACCCTTTCCAATCTTTCCTCAGTTCCTGCCACTGGAGGGCCACTTCTCAGCCTTTTGTTGCCAGGGTCCTAGAGCCCAGCCTTCCTGTGTGGTGTACTAACAAAATGGCTCAAACCTGGCTACCTTTCAAAGCGACCAAAGTGACCCAAAGAAAAGTCACTCAATCTTGACATATCAAACTGAGATTGCAGTTCTTCCGCTTCTGACCCTTTCTTCGTCCAACCCCTACTCTCTCCAACCTTCCTCTCCCCTATTTCATCCTATTTAAAGGGCAGATCACCAAGACCTACAGTTGTTTGACTGGGGAGTGAAATGCCAGTGTTCCCTTCTTATACTCACCTCTAGCTTCACTTAGTTTAGCTGAATTCAGAAGCTCCCCAACCAAGCCAAAACCCCATGACTCCAATGAGTCCTCCAATCCTTAGGCTACTGCTTGTATAGACTGGGAAGGTAAGTGATAGGGATTTGGTAGCACGACCGGTTCTTCTAACTCTTATAAATCCTACAGGAATGCATGTGGAGGTTCCTTGGGGGCCTCCGCTAGCATGCTGCGATACTTGGTGCTAGTTGCTTTCAGCTTTGGGCTGTCTCCATTCTGAGGCAACAGGAGAAGTCCCATTCAGTATCCTGTTACATTAGTAAAAGTGAAAACCAGAAATAGCCCAAATATCAAAAAGAAGATCAGTTGAATAAATTATAGTACATCCATGAGTAAATATCACGTGGTGTTATAAATTATGATCCAGTTCTGTATCTATTGACGTGAAAAGATGCTCTTAATTTATTGCTAAATGAGAAATGTTACAGAATAATGTATTTCCATATATCCATATTTACTATAGTATAAAAAGTAGTATGGAGTAATATATACCAAAATATAATCATTGTAGGTCAGGAGGCAGCAGACTTCTGTCTGCAGGCCAAATCTAGCCTGCTGCCTAATTTTGTAAATAAAGTCTTATTTGGATCACACAGCCTTGCCCACGGCTGCTTTGCCACCACAATGGCAGAGTTGAGTAGTTGCAACATAGATGGTATGGCCACCTGAAATATTTACCATCTGGTGCTTTGCAGAAGAAGTTTAGTGATCTTTATTCTAGATTATGGAATCAGGAATAATTTTAATTTTTGAAAACTTTTGTCTATTTTCTAAATTGTCTATCATGAGCACAGATTTATTATATTAAATATGTACATATTATTATTAAATTATTGAAACCTGGTTAGGAAAGAGTTATGACATTAATAAAATTAAATTCAAGAGTGAACCTTATAAGTGGAATCATAAAAATTTGATTATAGTTTCCAAAGTTCTAATTCAGAATAAAAGACCTACAGAGGAAGGTAGAATAATATTTTGATTGCTTTTAAAATAAGAACTATACACAGACATGACATCCATTTACCACCAAGATTAGTTTCTAAAAACTACTTACAGAACTTCTAGCAAATTCTTTTTTATCTTCTTTGTTGGCATCTTAGTCATCTGAGGCGGTGAGTAATAATAGAGCTACGTCTGATGAATAAGATAGATTAATTTGAGTAAAGTTTTTGGAGTGAAAAATAAGGGTGACAAATAAATACTGAAGACTGACTTTCTTCACATGGTTTATCAACTGGGTATGAAAGTAGTTCCAAAAATAAGGGTTTTCAAAATGTTTTCAACTCGGTAGACTAAGTCTATCAATGTGGAGCCCCCCAAGGAGGGTACTTAGAAGGACTAAATTCGTTTGGATGCATATTATGGATATTTGTTACAAAGGGCAATTCTGAGGTAGCCAAGCAAATTTTGCTTCAAAATCCTGTAGGATAAAACCTTTAAAAAGGTGTTTGAGTAATTGAGAAATAATTAAGACAGTCAGAAGACCTGTTAATTAACATTAGGTGAGGGAATACTTGAAAATGGAATTCATTTAACCAGAACTTCCAGATGACATGAAGCTTTATTTTTTATTAAAAAATTAAAAAACAGAAGTAAACAGTATATTAATTAAGCTTTCAAATACTACAAAATAAAGAGGCTTTTAAAATGCCAGTAAGGAAAGAGAAATAATATAACAGGTTTTGATTTAAAATGCCAAGCAATTAAGATTAGAAATAATAAGATTAAGCTTTGAAGCTTATAAAGTTAAACATCCAGACAGACTTCCACAGTTTGTCTCTATGAATTCATCATTTCCTGATTTTAAGATCTATTTTATTGACTAGCTGATATCAATCCAATGGTAAGATTCACTTAATATGATGGAACCATTTACACATTTCCAAAGTCAAAATCTGGCATTCATATTCTCAAAGATTAAGACTCTGGCCTCCCTGGGAGAAAAAGTTTAAACTTATTATCTAAATTTCAGATCGTGTAAATGTTAAATACACCACACCTCTCAATATTTTTTAAAAGTGAAATGTTTACTCTTACTATTTTTTTAGTAGATTTAAAGTATTCTCTGCCTTCTGACTCCATCTACCTTTATAGTAATATTGTTACACCACTTGCCCCATCGATGCTCAACTACAATTATTCATTCACCAAGCAAACCTTCAGATTTCTAATTCCTAAGCACTTCCTGTTTCTGCTTCTAACCGTTCACTTCCAGCTTCTTTACCCCTATCCTATGCTTATCCAAATCTGAACTTCAAACCCTGGCCAAAATGTCACTTTCTCTATGAAAAAATGTCTCTTTCTTCCCAATCAGAAGTAATCACTTCCTGCTCTACTTTCCCATGTCTCTTAACAGTTTCTGTCATAAATTAGAGGTCTCGAAATGACTGTCTTATTTCTTCTACTAAATTGTGACTTTCTTAAGATTTACATCTACATTACTTACTATTCTTTTCAGTATCTAGCACATTGTCAGCAATTAGCAGAATGTTAATATATATTTGCTCATGAATAAGTGACCTATTTTGAAAAGGAGTTAGAAAAAGCAAATCTTCCGTTTTTCTTAAAGAAACAGAGATATAGAGAAAAAAATAAAATTTTGTTCAGCTCTCAAAGTAACCTGAATTGGACAATTATTAAGATAGGTATTTTCATTTAAGGCAAATATGCTTTAAAAGTAAACTGCAATTGTAAAACACAGCAACAGCTGTTTCACATCTAAGGGTGCCTGTTGTGTGTCTTTTTTCATGTTAATGACTATCTTTTGTTGAGGAAGATTTGTACACTACACACTGATCAGTAGAGAACACAACCTGCTCATTTATACTGCTTACTGATCTGTGATGAGCCTCCGTTTCCTTGTCTCTAAGACAGGAGTAATCATTGTCTGCCTTACCTACTTCACAGTAGATGAGAGTTAATAAGATAAGTGGTAGCACTTTGTAAATTGTATAGTTCCATATAAATGTATGAGTATATAAGGGAGATCTATATGAGACATTAATATGAAAAGAAGAGAGAATGGAGGAGTAAGTGACTGAAACAGATCAGATTCTTTTATATGCAAGTCTTATGAAATGCGTGAAGCAAAGAAAGATTTTGATATGCATTAACTTGTTTCCTTCACAAGAAACTGAGTGTTTCCATAAGAGCAAATTTTAAGATTACTAAATTATTTCTTTGCTTTATGAGTTCCATAAGAGTCCAAATTCAACCTGAGGTATCATTATAGATGAGAGAGTTCCAGGCCTAAAATAATTTCCAATCTAATTGACTTACTAAAGTTACCAGTTTGGAGGGATGATTTTGTTACCTTCTCTCATACATTTGAGGTCAGTAAGAGCCTTTTCTGTCATACCTCATGATATCCTAAAGTATGCTTGCCAAAAGGAAATACAGAAAGTGGAACCTGAGGATCAGAAGGGACCTTAGCATTTACTTATTCCAACCACCACCAAGACCTCAAATCCCACTGTAGCACCCTTGCTATGTCTAGTCATGACCTGAATGTATGCAACTCAGGAAAGGAATGGCAATCGACTGCTTATCCCTAAATCAATGTAGCTTTTCCTCAGATTTTAGTAGAAATGTGATTTCTCACCATTTTTTTTTTACCAATTTTTAAAAAATTTGTTGAAGTATATCACTCATACATAAACATAAACATACATAAACAATAAGCATATAGCAATAGTTGTGAACTTATAAAACAAACATACATAACATCATACAGGACTCTCATACTACCACCAATACCTTGCATTGTTGTGAAACATTTTTAACTAATGATTAAAGAGCATTCTCAAAATACTAACTAATAACCAAAGTGTCTTACATTTGGTGTATTTTTCCCCCAACCCGCCTATTATTATTACTATTATTACTACTATTACTATTACTATATCATTTATAGATGAACATACTTAAACAATAAGTGTATAGTAAAAGTTGTGAACTTACAAAGCAAACATGCATAACTTCGTACAGGGGTCACATACATCAACCCACCACCAACACCTTGCATTGCTGTGAGACATTTATTACAAATTAAGAGAATATTGTCAAAATCTTACTATTAACTATAGTCCTTATCTTACATTTGGTGTATTTTCCCCCAACCCAACCTATTATTATTTTTAAATTAAATTTTTATGACAAAAATTGTAAACTTACAAAACAATCACACACATGTGCAGAATTCCCATACAACACTCCTCTATCAACACACCACACCATGGTAGAACATTTGTTACAGATTATGAGATAGTATCATCAGACTATTACCAGGTCCATAGTGTACATTTGGCACACTTTTTCTGTACTCCCCCACTATCAACACAGTACATCTTTGTCAGAGATGTATGAATATTACATTATTACTGTTAACCATAGTCCATAGGTCACTCCAGTTGCATTTTCCCCATGCTTCTCTACATTCACACCACCCTGCAATAGTGAAGTACATCTGCTCTAGCTCACGAAGGACACTCTTGCATCTGTACCATCAACCACAATTCTTATCCACCTCTGGGTTTATTGTGTTAGTCAGTCCCTAGATTATTCTCTAGCTTTCTTTCAATTGGCATTTACATCCCTAGACAATCGGTTTCAGCCACATTCCCATTTTTAAACTAGCTGTTACTCACTATAATGTGTTACCATCAACTCTATATATTTCCACACTTCTTCTACATTCATTAAACATCAGTAGTCCATCTCAGTCCTCCTCTTATCTCCTTTAAGAATCCACCAACTACCACCAGGTCTTGAAGATATTTTCCTACATTTTCTTCTAGAAGCTTTATGGTTCTTGATTTTATATTTAGGTTTTTTATCCATTTTGAGTTAATTTTGGTATAAGGTGTGAGATAGGGGTCCTTTTTCCTTCTTTTGGCTATGGATATTCAGTTCTTTCAGCACCATTTGTGGAATGGACTGTTCTGCCCAAGCTGGGTGGGTCTGACAGGCTTGTCAAAAATCACTTGACCATAGATGTGAGGGTCTGTTTCTGAACATCAGTTCAAGTTCCATTGGTCTGTGTGTCTGTCTTCATGCCAGTACTATGCTGTTTTTACCACTGTAGCTAGGTAATATGATTCAAAGTCTGGAAGTGAGAGTCTTCCAACTTTGCTTTTCCTTTTTAAGATGTTTCTGGCTATTCAGGACACCTTACTCTTCCAAATAAATTTGACAATCATGTTTTCCATTTATTTAAAAAGTGCTGGTGCAATTTTTATGGGATTGCATTGAATCTGTATATCAATTTGAGTAGAATTGGAATCTTAATGATAGTTGTCTTCCAATCAGTGAGCATGGAATGTTCTTCCAATTATTTAGGTCTCTTTTGATTTCTTTTAACAATTAGTTGTAGTTTTCTGAATATAAGTGCTTTACACCATTAAGTTTATTCCAAAATATTTGGGTTTTATCTGTCATATTTTATTTTCACCACTCTTTTGACACTTTTAGTTACTTTTACCGATAAATCTTCATTTCTAGACTCGCTCCCAAGCTTCTATCTTGTGTCTTTTCTTTTCAAACTGTAGCACACCCTTTAGTATTTCCTGCAAAGCTGGTCTCTTGGTTACAAACTCTCTCTGTTTCTGTTTATCTGTGAATATTCTAAACTCACCGTCATTTTTGGAAGACAATCTTGCTGGATATAAGATTCTTGGCTGGAAGTTTTTCTCTTGCAGTATCTTAAATATATCATACCACTGTCTTCTTGCTTCCATGGTTTCTGATGAGAAATCGGCATTTAATCTTATTGGGTATCCCTTATATGTTATGCATTGCTTTTCTCTTGCTGCTCTCAGAATTCTCTCTGTCTTTTGCATTGGACATTCTAATTAGTTTGTGTCTTGGAGATGGTCTATTCGAATTTATTCAGATGGGAGTATGTTGTGCTTCTTGGACATAGATAACTATGCCCTTCAGTAGGGTTGGGAAGTTTTCTACCATTATTTCTTCAAATATTCCTTCTGCCCCTTTTCCCTTCTCTTCTCCTTCTGGGACACCCATGACATATATGTTTGCATGTGTCTTGCTGTCATTTAGTTCCCTGAGACCTTGTTCAATTTTTTCCATTCTTTTCTTCATCTGTTCTTTTGTATGTTTGCTTTTAGAGGCTATTTCTTCAAGTTCATCAATCCTTTCTTCTGCGTCCTCAAATCTGCTATTATATGATTCCATTGTATTTTTTATTTCATTTATTGGACTTTTCATTCCCATAATATCTGCTATTTTTCTATGTACACTTTCAAATTCTTCTTTGTGTTTATCCAGTGTCTTCTTAATATCCTTAAACTCTTCAGCCATCTCATTGAATTTATTAAGGAGATTTGTTTGAACATCTATGATTAGTTTTCTCAACTTCTTTATGTCATCTGGAGGCTTATCTTGTTCCTTTAACTGGGCCATATCTTCCTGTTCCTTGGTGTGAATTGTAATTTTTTGTTGGTGTCTTGCCATCTGGCTTACTAGATGTATTTAGTCTGGGTGCAGTTTCTTTAATTTAGGGCTTTCTTGCCCTTTCTCTCTTGCTGGTTGTGTAGTAGGAGCCAAGGATGTAGTTATTGCTGCAAGTTGTGGAGGCGCAAGCTGCCCTCATTGCCCCAGGGACTGATGAAGCTTCCCCCAACTTTCTCCTTTGCCAGGGGTAGAGACAGAACCACAGCTGTGTGTAATAATCCAAGTTGTGCAGGCCTAGACTGTAGTTGCCCAGAGAGACTGATGAAGCTTCACACTCCTTTCTCCCCTACCTGAGGCGGGGATGGAGCTGCAGGTGTGGGCAGCAATCTATACCATGCGGGTCCAAAATGACCACAGTTGCTCTGGTAGATTTCTGACTATTCAGTCTGTGCCAGCCAAATGTTCCTGCAGTTACCCAGAGAGGCTGGTGCAGGGCTCACCAGCTTCCTCCCTGCTAGAGGTGAGACTGAAGCCTAGGCTAAGGTTGCAGGCTAATCTGGGTGAAAGAAACAGGTACCGGCCCTGTGATTTTCAGTCAGCCCGGCTTCCCCTCATGCTGGGGGTGGGAGTAAAAATGGCAGCTGCTGGCCTCTTTCCAGCTTGGATAGGCTCAAACTTTAGCTGTTCTTAGGGTTATCCTTTAGCTAACTGAATTTACTAATCAGTAGCTGAAGTCGGTGGCCAACCGTCTCTCACTCCCCTGTTTTTAGGAAATGGAGCTTCCAACTCCAGCCACAGAACAGGTCTCAGGGCGGCTTGTGCCACCAGAGTAGGATGATCACCAGCCTCCGTGGTGTGGCCTGTATTTTCCTGGAGAAGCTGGCACAGGTCCCCCCAGCTTCTTCCCTCCCAGAGGTGGGTCTGGGGCTTCGGCTAGAGCGGCAATCTGATCTGGATGGAAAGAAGCCAGTTCCTACCAGCACTGTGATTTTCAATCCACCCCACTTCTTCTTGTGCCAGGGGTGGAGTTAAGATGGTGGCTACTGGCCTCTTTCTGACTTGGACAGGTTCAAACTTTAGCTGTTCTTAGGATTATACTTTAGCCCGCCGAATTTACTAATCAGTAGCTAAAGTTGGTGCCCAACCGTCTCTTCCTTCCCCCTTTTTTGGGAAGTGGAGCTTCCAATTCCAGCCACAGAATAGCTCCCAAGGCAGCTTGTGCCGCCAGTGGAGGATGGGCACTGGCTTCTGAGGCATGGAGAGCTCTACCTACGATTCTTCTCTGCAGATGGGTAGTCTCCTCCTTCCATTCCTTCAAGGATGTTGCAGGATGCTCTTCAGGTCTCCTGGAGCCCCCTAACAGGTGCTTTAGATTGCTCTGGGTGATTACTAACTGCCTTGTAGCACAAGGTGACTCTAGGAGCTCCTTACTCTGCCGCCATCTTGCTGGTTGTCCCCCATTTTTTATGAATCCTTAAAGCTTTGGTTTGCCCCATTTGCAGAATCTTATAACATACACACAGAAGCCCACCATCTAGCCACTGTTCCCCTGGTCACTCCTTTCCTCTTCAACTGTCAGGCCAGTGTACAAAGTTCCAAATTAGCTAGCACAATTAAATATATATTCAGTTTTAATTTGCTTATCAGTGTCTGTAGACGTTTTCTAAGAGCAGCAGCTCTACAAAGATTAAACGTGTGAAGGATTTTGCTGTTGCCCAAGACATCCCAGTGTTTTGTTTTCTGTTTTACCAAAGGAGCCACTGAACAGGCTTGTCATGAATAACCAATGAATCCCAATGAGATAGATTGCATTAAATCACTCTGACCCCTCTTATAGCCTGCACATGGGCCTTGAGGCTTATGAGTATTTAGTAGCTACATGATCAAAATCCCGACATGTTTGTAAATAATTTTGCTCATCCTCATATTGTGCTTATGGTTATGTCATTATTTAAAACTTTTCATTTAAACTGACAGTAATTAATAAGCATAACAAATAGATTCCTTGCCTCCTGTATTTTGGATAAGTGCGTTGTCATTGAAAGAGCAGCAAAAACATAACTAATCATAGTTGAAATTAACTGTGTTTATTCCCTCCCCTCTACTCCACACCCGAAAGTTTAAAGTTTAACTTGATGTAAAAATTGAATTTTAACTTTATATTCATATCGTAATTAAAACATGAGTAGCCAAATGAAACTAATATTGCCTAATGACTTCTTTCATGTTACCATCATATCATGTAATGGTGTTGGAGGTTAGCTGGTTTCCTTATATATTAAAGACATCCCTGGAGCATAATTTTCAACTCAAGGATATTAGACAGAAAGTTATCTGCTCCAATGAGTGGACAGTCATTTTTAATAAGTCTACGTGATCTTGGAGTGACCTAACACAGAAACTGATGGCATGGAGCTCTGCTTAAATGAAGCTCTGTGACTAAAATCTGTCCGACTAAAAACTACATATAGAAATCAAATTTCTATTTTCATTTCCTGTATGGTGACTTACCTGGGTTTGTATGACATATGAGGCTTTAATAACATCTCTCTATTTTTCTCCTAGAAGATAAAGGGAAGTTAAAAGCCATCAGCACCAGTCAGCCATCAGGCTCAGAAAGTAGCTCATTTCTCCTCAAATCTGGCACAAGTCCCCTGCCACCTGGAGCAGCCACTTCTCCCTCCAAGAGCACAAATGGAGCTCCCGCTACCGTTTGTGAATCAGAAGAAGAAAAAGCCAAAAAATTACTTTATTGTTCACTATGCAAAGTGGCTGTGAACTCCCTGTCACAGCTAGAGGCACACAACACAGGTTAGCAGCTCTTTTGAACATAAATAATGTTTACAAGATTCAACTTTTCCCATCAGAATACCTTCTCTTCTGTTGTTCAGACAGTAGTTTTGTTCAATGTCTTCTCTATCTTTTTGACTCAAAGGAGTGACTTTAAGAAAGGTATGATCATAATGACTTTGGAAACAGCAAGGCAAAAGCAACAAGGAGATAAATAAATAGAACAAGTTTTATTTCCTCAAAAGAGCACATAATACTTTACAAAGTTCATTATGATGACATGACAGAGATGAAAACAAATATTTATGTACCAGTGTTCACTGCAACACACTTATAAGAGAAAAAAATGGAAACAGCCCAAATGTCCATCAGCAGGGAAATGTTGAATTAATTATAGTAAGTCCAATATCATGGAATATGTTCTCCAACCATTAAAATGTAATAAGAAAATGCATACATGATTTGATATGTGAAATTTGTAGGATATTAAATTATTATGATCCCAATTTTGAAAATATATTTACTATTTTGTAGACACACACCCAAAAAAAAAAAAACCTGAAAAGCAATACACTAAATTCATAACAACAGTGTTATCTCTGGGTAGTGAAAATATGGCTAATCCTTATTTTCTTATGCTTCACTATATTTTTCATATTTTCTTTATTATCCTTTTTTTGATATATTCCCATTTTTTTACAATGAAAATGCATTACCTGTATAATCAAAATTAAAATGGTAATTTAAAAAAAGTGTGTAAACTTCTGCCTGAAGATAAACTTCTCAAGGATAGAACAAAAAGTTTATATAGTTCTTAAATAGCTATTTAATGTGTGTCTCTTTCTGTTTTAGGATCTAAACACAAGACCATGGTTGAAGCTCGTAATGGGGCTGGTCCAATTAAGTCCTATCCTAGACCTGGATCAAGATTAAAAATGCAGAATGGCAGTAAGGGTTCAGGACTTCAGAACAAGACATTTCATTGTGAAATCTGTGATGTACATGTTAATTCAGAAATTCAACTCAAACAGGTAATGTATCCTGAATTAGCATTCACTTTTATTTGGGGTTGCCCCTTGACTGTGTATCTTCTAATCTACATAATGGTTTTCTGCGTGCTCAAAGTTAAATCTTATTTATAGGATGCAAATAATAGACAGTATGCAGGTGCTATTTGAGCACCTACTGTGTGCCAGGTCCCAGGCTAGATGTTAGAGATAGAGGAATGAACACAATAGTCGAGCAGGAGTTCTGGTAAGATAAGTGAGATATTCAGCCATCCAAGAACTCACGATCTGGTTAGGGAGACAGACTCATAAGTAACTGTGGTGATAGTAGGTAAAGTCTGATAAATGCTATAGAGAAGAAGAGGGAGCGAATTAATTTGAAGATGGTAGTGATTTTACCCAAGCCATCTGTAGGTATGGAGAGCTGGGAATTAGAGAGATCAGCTACCTCTATCTAGGAAATATATTTAACATGGAATAAAATGCATATTTAGGTTCAGCTAATGCATTGAACTTTTCTTCAGCACATTTCTAGCAGAAGGCATAAGGATCGAGTTGCAGGGAAACCATTGAAGCCGAAATACAGCCCTTACAACAAACTCCAGAGGAGCCCAAGTATTTTAGCAGTAAGTTCACCTCGCCCATTCATCCTGATTTGTGGGGCAGCCTTGCTGGCTTGGGCAAGGAGTGTGGGTAAGGAGGGCCTTGGGACTAATTGGTCATGAAAGGTTTTGAATTTAAATAGCTCTCAGAGGCAGTCAGAAGTTTTGGCATGAACTGCTTACCCGCATAGACAGAAGTTGTAGAACGAATTGCTTAGGCCCTGCCGTAAGACACCTTAAAGAAAGCATCCTGCCACAAGAGAAACTGAAACCCTTCAAGAGCTTCAACCTTGCTCTTTGCCAGGACCTTTTCAAGCAAAGTCTCAGGAACAAGGACAAGTGATACCAGAGGAATCCTGGAATGTGTTGAACCTGGGAAGAGGGATTGCTTTCAGAAACCAAAGATCCATCCACTTACTCCCCTCCTTTATTTATTTATATCCTCTTTTCTTTATTTTGTGTGAGAAAGTAAAGTGGGTGTTTGTATTGCTCTCTTTCCATGTCTAGCAGGCCTGCTGGTAATCAGCCTGTCTTACCTGCCCTCAATATGTGCTGTTCTCAGTTTCTTTGCAAAAATACCTAGGGACTCCAGCAATAGGTGTCATATAAATATCCAGATGGATGGAATTCAGTCTCCCTGGGACTCAGCCCAGTGCGGCATTCAGTCTGAGGATGAACTGGGACTGGCCAGCTGGAAGCAATGCTGAGCTGACCTTCCAGCTTCTCCAAAGCCTGTCTGCTGCTGCAAGCAGGTGTTACCTGCATTAAGCAAACCCAGTTTGCAAAGCTCTTCCTGATTGCAAAAGAGAAAAAATAAACATTAGTTTCTTACTTCACAGGAAGATTTCACCCTGGGATTCCTTTAAATAGAGAATGTTCCTAGCCCATTTACCATCATTCCCAATGACAGAAATTTGATTTAGCTGCTTCTTTTCAAAGAATACTCCTTAAGTGGCAAGCGAGGGAGATGTACAATCCCTAATGCCCTGTACCCCATACCTAACCAACCTCTCTACAGCTTAGCTAAGCAAAATAAAGTGAAGGGTCCCACATACTCTCCCAAAATATCTCTCTCAAGGTGCATTGTATTTTAAGACAAGTCAGAATTTTGAATTGAACTCCATGTCTAAGCAGGAAACCTGGGTATATTAGTTTTCTCCTGCTGCGAAGCTGCATAAAATAGCATTAGTATCTATTCAGGGAAGCTTTCCTATGCTCTAGTGCCCAGGGGCAAAGACCACCAGAAAAAAGTAGAAATAAAAACAAATCAAAGTCAAACCTTGCCAAGAACTATTGAAACCAGCTTTGTGAAACTAATCATTTCTTGATTTCTAAAAGTAAAGGTTTTTTAAAATTCTAGGCTGTTATTCAAAACAACATCCCCACCCTGCTACTGGTTTTCTCCCTCTCTTAGGCAAAACTTGCATTCCAGAAAGATATGATGAAGCCTTTGGCCCCAGCCTTCCTGTCTTCGCCCCTGGCAGCAGCTGCAGCAGTGTCCTCTGCGCTGTCACTACCGCCCCGGCCATCTGCCTCACTCTTCCAGGCTCCAGCCATACCTCCAGCTCTCTTGAGGCCCGGGCATGGGCCCATCCGGGCCACTCCTGCTTCCATCCTCTTCGCTCCATACTAATGTCTGCAATCTCCAAGACGGTTTGAGGCCAGTAGGAAAGTTGAGAAGGAGAGCCAAAAGATTCAGCAATTTAAGCATTTTGCGTTGCAGTGCCCCCACCCACAAAATGTAGCATACTACCCTTCCCCCAACTCCAAAGGAAAAAATCACATCACTAGATTCAAGAGCCTATAAATCAAGTATTTTAGGACTGCTCCTATCCTTTAGGAATCTGTGAAGAGCACAGGCTCTGGTCCTCCTATTCTCTCCTCTCGTTGTACCCCCATTCAATATGTGTTGCTGGGATACTTGCTTTCTTGAAATTGTATTGGTCAGGGAAAAAAAAACAAAACACATTCTCTGACTATTTTTCCATGGGTGTGATCTGGCCTAGAATCAAGATGGGATATTTTCCTGACAGACTTGAAACCTGGGGTCTTCCTCACATGTCTGTAAATAACTCTGGAATCCAATTGGGCATATTCTAGTATGGAACAAACACAGATGAGCACAAGTGCTTACTTGTGCATACCATCTTACCAACGGATCACAATGTTTTCTTTTTGGTGTACTATTGTTGACAGGGATTGTGTACTGTTTTAGACCCAAGTATTGTTGTATCCTGTGTAGTACTAGATCTGTATCTCTTGTCGGAATTAAACCTTTTTAGTTGCTGTGTAAATGTTAGGAAGCAGAGTAGTTTTGAATTTTCTCTTTCAGAGAATAAAAGATAAAGTATTTTCTTTATTTTGCATTTTATTTGAAGATATTTAAAAGAAATAGAAAGCCATATAACATAGTTATAATTACTACCTGTTTGCTAATTTTGTTTAACTTATTTTGTCGCTTCCTCACCAGTTTGAGTTGCTAAGCAAGTATATCCAAACAGAAAAAGAGCTTCCTAAATTGTACATTTTTGCACCTCTTGTGCATTCTGCAAGAAGACAATGAATCCATGTATTTCTATGTAATTATCTTCTTCATTTTTAATCTGTTTTCATTTGTAATGATGCTACATAATTTTGTGGCTCCCTAATGCAATAATGTACAGAAGATTAAAAAAATTTATAATTGAACAATTTGTCTTTCTGTTCACTATGTTGCAGTTGTGCCCCCATGCCTCTCTTTCTAAGCTGGTATCAACAAGACTGGAATATTAGTGATATCAGGGGCAAGAGGTGTCATAAAACAATAAAATAGAGTGCATTCTTTTAGAGCATCTATATCTGCAATCTGTAAATGGTAAAATGTCTGTGTATTTTTTTAAATGTATCTTTTCAATAAAAGTACAAAAAATAAAAAATGTTTGTATTTCTGAAGTTATTTTCTCCTGAGACACATCCAATTTGAAATTATCTGATGGAAGATTTTTAGAGGTGCCAAGATTGCTTCTTACATAGTTAGCATTTTCAACCCTTATTTGCAGCATATTTATTTGTCATGTTTATTCATTACTGTTTACAGCATCTGCATGAGGTGAGACTTCACTGCTGCTTCCCTCTGAATCTCTAAGTTGGGCCAAAGTTGTGAGTTTTGCCCAAAATCATGGTAGCAGCCTGCTAAAAATTTGTGACTCCCTGATTTTTGAAACTTGCTGTAGGCCAGCTAAATCCCTAGCTTTTCTTTTTTTATATAATTTTTTTTATCTTTAAAGAAACATTAGATTACATAAATGTTACATCAAAAATATACGGGATTCCCATATGCCGCACTCTCTCCCCCTCCCACACTTTCCCACATCAACAACATCCTCCATTAGTGTAGTACATTTGTTACAATTGATGAACCCATATTGAAGCATTGCTACTAACTGTAGACTACAGTTTACATTATAGTTTATACTTTGTCCCACACAATTTTGTAGGTTATGACAAAATATACAATGGCCTGTATCCATCACTGCAGTGCTAAGCAGGACAGATCCAATGTCCTGAAAATGCCCCCATATTACACCTATTCTTCCCTCTCCCATCCCTCAGAAACTCTGGTGGCCACTGCCTTTACATCAATGATACGAGTTCTTCCATTGCTAGAATAATAATAAGTCTATAGTAGAAAAATAATGTCTACTTTAGTCCATTGTTCATTCCCAATCTTGAGGATTTTGGGATGGTGATGCCACTCTGCTTCTAATTGAGAGGGGGCTTCCTAACTTGTCTTTTTTTGCTATCTATAGCATTTATGATATATTCAAATCAGCCCACCCTTTCTCAACTTCATTCTATTACTTTTTCACATTTCAGAAAAAAATGTGGTAACAAACCTATAACATAAAAATTTCCGTTTTAACCATTTTTTAATTCTGTGCCATTAATTATATTTACTGTGTTGTGCTTCCATCAACTTTTTCATCACCCAAAACAGAAACTCAGTATCCATTAAGCAATAACTCTTCATTTCCCCTCCCCCCAACCCCTGGTAACCGCTAATCAACTTTCTGTCTCCCTGATTTTGCTTATTCTAGATATTTCATTTCCGTGGAATCACAGCATTTGTTCTTTTGCATCTCTTTCACTTACATCCTATTACCTCTTAAGCCTAAAGTTCAACACATCACTGTACTGATTATCTATTGCTGCTTAACAAACTACTCCAAAACTTACTGGCTTAAAATAACAATTACTTTAGTATATCACAATTTCATGGGTCAGTAATTCCATCAGGACTTGGCTGGGCTGTTCTTCTGTTCCACATGGCATCAACAAAGGCCTCTTGGTGGTATTCAGCTGATGGTTAGGCTGGCCAGAAAGGCCCCAAGATGGCTTTACTCACATGTTTGCCTGGGTAGAGATGGCCGGAAGGCATCGATATGTGGCTTCTCCAGCTTCATGATCTCAGGTTGTTACACAATAGCAGCTCAAATCTCCCAGATGCCTGGATGGAAGTCAAAGACTGCTTATGAAATAGTCCAGAAAGTCCCAGCATATCACTTAAGCTGCATTCTGTTGGCCAAGCAAGTCACTAAGGTCAACCCAGATTCAAGGGGAAGGTATTCATAATGGCTCTGCTCTTCAATATCAGCAATGGCAAAGTATTTGCAGCCATCTTTAATCTACCACAGTGTTATCCAATTTTGAGAGTAGTAACACAGATGTTACAGATCCCCTTCCTTCCTACCTTAAGCCCAAACTACATCAAAATTTTCAAAATGAGAATAGGGTAGGGGTAGGATTTAAATTCTCATGACTCAACATTTGACCAGTAGATGGCAGTGCAGTTGTGATGCATGGCCATAGAATTCCGCTATTTATTCAACTGTTTGGAAATTGTCTTAAAGTACTAGGCTAATAGGATAGTTTTAGAGCCTGTTAGGATTCCAGTTTTGATGTTAAGAATTTGGATTTTTTTAAAATGACTCATTTGAACTCTAACCAGTGTCAGTTACACACTAAATCCTGGGTAGACGTTCAGACATGGTTTATAGACATTGCACTCTGAAGGAACTGTGTTTCATTTTTAACACTTGGGAGACGTTTTTACTTTATGCACTTGAATGGAAATTATATTTGATTTATCTTGCATTATCCTATATCTCATTAAAGCTTAGTGCAATCCTTAAAAATGTTTAATGTCAATATTAAAATAGACCCAGGAATTTACAGATTAAATTTATGGAGTTAAAATTTTAAAAATCACCTCAGGGAGGAAATTACAGAAGAATGTAATTAATTAAAATGCATGTCTTCAAAGAAGCCATGAATTGCAAACTGTGATTTATAAAAGACAGATATCTTATCATCCACCTTGATCATGAGGCACAGAGTAGGTCAACCCTGATGAGACACACTTATTTGAACTAATACTCCCTGTACCATTTCTAGTGGGAAAAGACTACCACTCTACCCTTACACTTATTGTGAAAGTTTAAAATACAACTTCCACAGACACAGTCCAGCTCTGGTCTCTGTAGGATCTGAAAATTGGTATCATGGTCGCCAGATAAAATATAGGATGCCTAGTTCAATTTGAATTTCAGATAAACAATGAATATTTTAGTATAATATTTTAAATAATTTTTGTGTAATATTGCACATAGTATAATTATGTCCCAAATAAGGATGCAGCATTTGGGACATATTTATACTAAAAAAAACTATTTGTTATTTATTTGAAATTCAAATTGAACCGGGCATCCTGAATTTGTATTTGTTATATCTGGCAACTCTGGTCTCAGGAGCATTCCTCTTCACCTCAAACACCAGGTTTCTTCAGGAAAGAAGTGGCCTCTTGGGCACTAAAAACTAAATAATGAGTTTTTTTAGAGACACGTTGTGAAAAACATTCACAAATAGGCACAGTAATGAACTTGCATTAAATAAAAAGTCAATGCTATATTGACATTGGATAGTACCAGAACTGGAGTAAATGTAGCTACAGACGCCTCTTACTTAAAGATGCACTGACACCTGTTTAACAAAATTTAAAAATTGTAAAAGCAAAAACCAAAATTTTCATTTCTATTATGCACCAAACACACTAACTCTGATTTGCAGCTCTTTTACCCTAATAAAATTCTGATTTTCAGGAGCAGAAATGGATATTGTAATATAGAATTTTCCCCTCAGAAAGTGCTTTAAGGAGAACTACACAATTCTCTCTCTTTAAAGAGAACGCTCTTTAAAGAGAACTTTTCAAGTCCTCTCTTTAAAAAGTAGTTGAGAAAGAGAAGCCAAGTGGAGTTCCTATTGGAAAAAAAAAAAGGAGAAAGAATTGATAGAGCATCCTGTGGAAACCTGTTGAGCTAAGACTCCAAAAGGGAGTCCAAAGAGACTCACTGAGGACATTGAGTTTGGGGATCTTGTTGGGCAATGGGTATCCCCTGCCTGGATTACCATCAGGTAGAAGAATCACGGGTGAGGGAGAGAAATGACCAGGAGCTCTTTGATAGATAAAGATTAAGTCATCATCAAGACATACACCTTATCTACCCAAGTAACCTCATACACCCAAATAACAGGCAAAAAGATTTCACTTCACCTCTGTAGGCCTGCTGTATGAACTCTGACCTCTATTTACAATGTTCGTTCCATCCATAATATAAAGGCTCTCAATTAATATTAGAGGTGGCATGTCCTCACAGGAAAATAGCAGTTTCTGGTAACTTATGGGTTGGTGAGTTTGGTGGAAGCTGTGTAGTACTAGAACTTCTTTTATAACAACTTCAAGAGCAAATTCCGCAGGGGATACTCATCTTTGCCTCCTTTCCTCTAAGTAATTAGCTCTATGGGAGAATCCAATAGGGATATGACAGTGCAGGTTCTCAGCAGCTGTGTGACTGGAGGGAATTGCCCTGATTTCTTTGGCTAAAATTTCTAAAGCCAGGATGACAATATAATGTATTCTTCTACTCTTAGCTAAGTGCACAAAACACACCAAAACTCTGGTTACCAGAATTCCTTCTGTAGGTGAAAAGAAAAAATCTTTGTGTCATATTAATCATTCTAAGAAGTTACTTGTCACAGGTGATTGGATGTGTTTGCTATTAAGCACCTGCTTTAAACTTTATTATAGTGAAAAGCACAATAAGTGTAGAGGAGAATTAAATAAAAATAATATGTAATTTGCACTCAGAAGACCTGAATTAAAATCCTGGTCAAGTCACATGCACCTGGGTTCTGTGATTTTTATGTCAAAAATTAGTTTACCTAATTTTCCCAGAGCCTTTGTTTTATATATACATATAATACTGATATAATAATAAGCAACTCACAGGGTGGTTCTGAGAAGCAAATAAAATTAAACATTTGAAAATGTTTTTGTTAATCATAGCGTGCTATATACATTTTCATGGTAAATGGGTAAAGAAAATATTTTTTCTCATAAATTTAAGTTTTAAGTACAATTCTCTCAAACTAGCCAATTTTCAGTTTTTATTGGTAGCCTAGATTCATTAAAAAAAAACATCTGTAATGGAGAAGAAATAGTATATTCACTAATTCTAAGTTTATATTCTTATTCTTAAAGGTATAATTCAAATAGAAGTAATATTGAGATAATAGAGCCAAAGTCAATCAAAAGTATTTGCATATCACAAGAATGTTTGAATTTTATGTCTTATATTTCATGTAAGAAAAAAAATTTCAAGTTGCAAAATACAAATAATTGTCCTTCTATTGTAAAAAAATAAAATTCCTGTTGTAAAAAATCAAGTACTTTCCTGATATAAAATATTTTTAAAACACTATAAAAAGGATTCAAACATATAAGACAAACTAAGAAAAATATTTACAACCCATATGATGTACAAAGGTTCATATCCTTATTATACAGAGAACTCAGAAAATGGGGAGGGGTGGGGAATGCTTTCAAAAAAGAAAGACAAACAATCCAATAGAAAAACAGGCCAAAAAATAAAAAGGCTATCCAGAAAAGACAAAATATATACAATTGCCTAATAAATGTGAAAATGTGTTTGATTTCACTAAAAAATTCAAAATAATACAAACAAAATCAACATTATTTTGTCTAGCATATTGAAAAAATGTATAAATTTTCTAAAGCTTATATTAGTGAGGGTGGGGAAATTGACACATTCATACACTATTGATAGTAATGAAAATTGCTTCAGCTCTTCCGGAAGGATGGTTGGTTGTATGTATCTTGTCAGTTATCTACCACTTTGGCCCAGGAATTCCACACCCAAGGATTTATCCCTAGATATTAACCACATAAGTGTAAAAAGATTTATGCTCAATGTTCACCATCAAGAGATGAGTAAATAAATTGTGTGACCTAATATGCAGTGGGAACAAGACAACCGTTAAATTTCTGTAATTATTGACATGAAAAGATGTCCATGATATGTATCTAAATGGCGGAAATAAAGGTTACAGAACAGCACATTAAGTATGATCGCATTCTTGTTAAATTTTAAAAGTTTACCTGTATGCATACATCTGTACGCATAGAGAGACGTCTGATGAAAGTGGTTATCAGACTGATAAAAGTAGTTTACTGCTGGGAAGTAGATTTTCACATGGCATTTTACTTTTAATTTTGGTATGGTTTGAATTTTTTATAATGACCGCGTGTCACTGTTTCAGAATCATGTAAATATAATCCGTTGTCCCATTATAACCAGAACAGATGATCTCTATCCACTCTATAATGACAAAGACAAATTCAAAGACTCCAAGGAATTATAACTGGAAAATAAATGTATAATATGTGTAAAATAAGAATAGTCAGTTACAAAAATGAAAAGCAATGAAAGAGATTGAATGTTATTTAAGATTTTTCTTATGCCTTGAGAAAAACTACTTCCTTGATATGTTGAAAAACTGTAATGCTACTTTCAAAAAAGAAACACCCAATTTGCTTAAGTCTATGACTCTGCCTCTTGCATGAATTCTTCCCACCTTTCTTCTATGTTGTTGGCTCTTCTATTGCCCAACCAATTTGATGTCTTTTATTAATAAACACCAATCCTTTAGGGACTGTATAACCAGTGCATAGGTTAATATAGCTGGATTTTTGAAAAACTGAGAAATTATGCCTATTTAGTCTTGTAATGACATCATTAAAATATCAAAATGCATTTTCCTTCACTGTTGATTGGAAGTCTATTTTTACTGTAAAATACATAGTTTGATGAATAGGACACTAACTGAAAGAAAAGGCAGCCTTCCTTTTTCCCTGTATGAGATGACCAGCATATCAAGGAGATTTATCATTTTATTCTCTGTAGTTTACGCAGTGGGGAAGAATTATATGTGAAAAAAGCAGACTAAGTACGGAAAGCACTGTTATTTCCTTGAAGAGTAACTGACAGCATTTAACCTACAAGGCCCAGAAGATTCAAATGATAAAAGCATGATACAAAACACAAGCTCTCTTTCCTGTCAAAGAGTTGGAACCCCATCCAGACACCCTACCTAAGTTAATTCACTATTTGGATGCCAATAATTGTCTCACTTTCCACTAACTATAAACACACAGCACGAACAGGGACTGAACATTAAAATCAAAGCTTGCATGAAATATAGGAAAACCCCTCTAGAGAAGAAACACTTTGCATTTAGATTCCTGCTTCTCCAAAATAAAGTTCAGCAGACTCCACTTGGTAGCTCCTCTTAATCAGAGGTTCTCCTGAGATGCAGTCTCACTGGGGACAGCTGGTAGTCAAGTTCACACCTTTGTTAAAACAAAAGTTTAGCTTTAACTCTTACTTTTAGAATTTGCAACATGACTGATCCCATTTTAAATCATTATACGGAGCAGCTGAAATTAGTTTGGATACAAACAAACAATAGTGAAAAAGTGTGGTTCAAGCCAAAGAGCTGCACCTTTCTATTAAGGGTGGATGCTTTGCTTTGCCTACAGGCATAAGAAGAAGAACTGAGTCTTCACTGAGGCACAAAGTACCACCTTGGCCACAGATTCCCAAAGAGTAGTGTGTAGAAGACTCACACAGAAAGTGTGCTAAATTGCAGATTCCTGGACCCACCCCCAAAGATTCTTATTCAGGAGGGCAGGCAGGAGGCCCAGAATACTGCATCTTAACATGTGACCCCCAGTATAATATGGAAAAGACAGAGCCTAGTTCGGCTCATAAAATTGAAAAACACTGAATTGGCCTCAGGATACCTATTAGCCTCATGGATCTAGGTAGTGCTATATATCAAGTCCAGATGAAAGCAGCAAATATTTCCCAAAGTTTATATGGAGGAGTCCAAACTAGGGCACCAAGAAAGTCCATCAGAATTCTGCAATCGAATACTTTTAAGCAAACAATAAAGATTTTTCTTCATTTAAAAAAAATTGAGGTGTATCATTCATACAAGAACATAGATAAACAATAAGTATGTAGTAAAAGTTGTGGACTTATGAAACAAACATGCTTATCATCACACAGGGCTCCCAAATATCACTCCACCACCAAAATCTTGCATCAAACAATAAAGATTTTTAAATGCCCAGAGAATCAATTCATTTGTTTCCTATATATAACCTTTTTAATAAAATAAAATGGAAATTGTTTGTAATATGGAAGAGGACCTACTTATTCAAGATGAAAAGAGGAAAACCAGATTACCCCCAAATTTCAACTAAGAATAATAATGGAAAAGAGGTTTAAGGTGCTTCCTGTAAGACACGCTAGTTTTTAAGTAGCAATTCTAGAAAAGTAAGGGAATTTCCAAGGGTGGCTTTGAAAGCAAGGTTTCTAAAATTTACCCCATTTTTAATATGCACTAGGAAAAACAGATTTATGTGAAAATACGAGAATACTCCAGAATACTTGTCAAGGGACCTCTCTATCCCATGATTCTAATTTCTTAATAAACCTACTATAATATAATAATACTTGATTGATAAACATAAATGTTAATTTTTCACATACATGAAGCTAAGTTCTGTCTGAAACACATTTCATTTTATTTATTCATTTCATTTCATTTCATTTCATTGAAACTTTTGGATGGAACCCTTTCTTAAAGTTAATACCTGGCTTCTTAAACATGACATGCTGGGTATAAACTTTCCTTGGTGATTCATGTTCATCATGAAACTCATCATTTATGGCATATAAAATTTAGAAGATGCCATATAGCTATGGAAAGAAAAATAAACTAAAAATAAGATTTCCTATACTCTGGTCCCTAGAGCAAGAGCATATGCTTACTGGGCATGTTGCCCTAAGCAAGCCATTTGACCAGTTTGAGATGAAATGTCTTCATCTGTAAAATGGGGATGATACAACTTGTCCTGCATATACCAGAAGTTATTGTGAGGCTCTCCCATGATCATTCTGACTTTGCTCTCCTACTGTCAGCGCATCAGATTCCACACCCAGTCCTGTTCACGGAAACACAGAGCTTATAAACTACTTCAGAGTACACCGTAGTTTCCTGCTGAAAGATGAAATAAAAATAGGGAAATGAATAGGAAAGAGCTTTCAGTTTAGTCCCATTCAACAATCACTTATGGTTATGTCAGACACTGGAAAGATACAAATGGATAAGAATGGTTCCTGACTTAGAGTTGCTTAAAATGCTGGGAAGTGAGAAGAGGGATGGAGAGGAGAAAGTGGTTTTGAAGACAAACATATATGAGTGTCTTTTCAACATAATAAGAGCAAAGGAAAGACAACTAACCCAACTTGTGGAAGGTATCACATGTGGAGAGTAGGCAGATGTTAAATAAAACTTTCTGGAGAACAGGATAGCTAAAATGAGTTCTGTCATTGTAATGTCATTCAGGACAATTCCCAAGTCCTGAAAATGTCCCCACATTACACCTGTTTTTTCCTCTCCCTTCCCTCAGAACCTCCAGTGGCCACAGCCTCCACATCAATGATAAAAGTTCTTCCATTGCTAGAACCACAATAAGTCTATAGTAGAATACCAGTAAGTCTACTTTAGTCCATCATTCATCCCCCAATCCTGAGGATTCTGGGATGGTGATGTCCACTCTGCCTTTAATTGAGAGAGGTCTTAGATCCCGTGGGGCAGATGGTTGGGACTATCTTGCTTGCAGTTGCAGACTCTCTTTGTTCCTTGGGATGGTCGTTGTCCGTCATCATCCCCTTGTTAGTTGTCCTGGGTGAGTCCAATGAACTAGAGAGTAGGTGTTGCAACTCTGTTGAGATTCAGGGCCCAGCTGGCACATGAACAGCCCAAAGATTTGAGTCTCTTGAACATAAACCTGTCAACTCTAGTACTAACTATAGGTTCAAATAGAAGGGGCAGAAGAACAATGTGTAGGGAAACCACAGCTGAGTCCAGCTATGTCACACTAGGGAGCATAAATTCCCAACAATGACAGATATAAGCCATTATATATCTTTTCATAACTTACAAGAATATGCTGGAAAGAGTGTAAACTACAATGTAAACTATTATCCACACTTAGTGGCAATGCTCCAAAATGTTCATCAATTGTAATAAATGTACCACACTAATGAAGGATGTTGTTAATGTGGGAAAATGTGGGAGGGGTTGGGAGCAGGACATATGGGAATCCTCTATATTTTTTATGTAATCTAAGTATCTTTTTAAATAAAATAAAGTATATTAAAAAAAAAGAAAAGAAAAGAAAAGAAACAGAGTTGGCATCAGCATGCCAAAATCCTCTAAAGTAAGGA